>VBVR01001896.1:9283-26491 GCA_011638315.1 Tetramorium parvispinum
CTAGCAGGAGTAAGTCTCCAAATAAAATTAATAAAAATTGTCCAATTTATAATTTAAATTTAATAAATAATAATTAATAAGTCTTTTTACTTTTATAATTATTATACAATCTAATTAATAATTTTTTCATTCAAAAATAAAAATTAGTATAGTTCTGATTTAGCTAAAACTCTTCGATTTTTTGTAATGATAAACCTTACCTGGTACAGGCAGCAGAGCATGATCCAGCCGAGTGGATGCTGACCGAGCTGCCTGACGGATTGCGGTTGTACGTTAAGTGCCTCGAGAAATTCGCAGGCCTTCTCCGCGATGTCGTTGTGAATGAAGTAGGCCACGCAAAGCCGCTCGACATGCGGCCACTCGAGGCCGGCCAAATGGATTCTGCGTTGAACCAAGGGCGCGAGAGCGGTCGAATTGCTCGGCGAGCACGTGACCAGGATCCTAGCGTCCGGAAATAGTCGTCCCTCCAACAGGTCGGCCGCGTCACCGAGCGACGCTCGGCCGCCCACGCACTCGTCGTAACCGTCCAGGACGAAGAGCACGCGGTCCTCCATCAGGTGCAAGGTGCGCCACACCTGGGCGACCGCGTCGCCCAATGCAGCCGTTCTCGGGAATAATTCTCTCGCTAGATAATTCAAGACAGGGCTACCGCGAAGCTCGCGCAGCGGCACGATGAACGCCAGAGCGGGACCGTCACTCTGACTCGCCCACTGGTGGAGTAGTCGTAGGCAGAGAGTGGTCCGGCCGCTTCCGGGACCACCCTCGACGGCGACGCGCCTCGGCGCCTCGGACACGGTCCCGTCGCTCAGCTGGAAATGATAATTCGTTTCGCGTGAACGGGACGTAATATTAAAAACTAGGAAGATAGACCTAACAGCTTCGGCAAAAAGAAATGCCGATCGCTATGCTCTTATCAAGATTATTATTAAAGTACTGATATGGAATGCAGACTCGTGCAAGATACTCGATACCCATTCGTGATTTCTCGTTCACATTTTAAAAAATTTTCAATGAGAGTTATTCGAAATTCTCAGCGACAAGAACAAATTGGAGCATTTCGCACTGCGGATTAGAAAAAAGCAGACATGTTACATTAGTATCTCACGTTAATTTAAATTTCATATAACAAAATGCAAGAGAAAAATGTATTACGTAACACTCATATAACAGCAAAATAAAAAATGTTGCGAATTAACATGCAAACTAATGTAAACTTGTGACATATGGACTACGGCTGGCTAATAAAGTATAAAGTGAAAATAAAAAGGGTTAATGGGATGAGTTATGGAATTGTTTCCTTATATACCGAATATTTTTTCGATAGAACCGATGGGACACGAGAATAAGGTCACTTCGTGACTAGCTTCTCGGATACTTCTCAATTTCCTGATCTCGGTCTCTGGCCAGCCAATTAGAAACCTAAAACCTTCCCTAGAACCACTAATCCTCTTCATTGGATCAGCTGTCGACTAGGATTTCGAAATACTTTGGATACCTTATTGCCTGCTACACGTGAGGTCGGCATTCGATATTACATCCTGCAATCTTATACCCGACAACATTATGGCAAAATATCAGATTCGGCTTCCGGGTTTATGCCGTGTAAATTCTTCATTTTATTCCGACATTTCGTGAACATTTCAGTTCACTTTATTAGGGAAAAAGGTAGTATCGGGTTGTTCCTTCCTAATGAAGTGAACTGAAATGTTCACGAAACGTCGGAATCAAATAAAGAATTTACGCGCTCAAACCCGAAAGCCAAACCTAATATTCATGTATGTACACCGCGAAAGCCTCAAATATCAAATTATGGGCAAAATGTTTCCTCACGAGAATCGATACCTTTCCCAAATATCTGTGCGTTTGCGAAATTGCAGATTTTTCAAGCCCTCAAATTTTGACATCCTATATTGGGCTCGAGATTAAAGTTCTTTTAAATCGATATTCCATTTAATCATTTACATAATAATGTTTCAGTATTTGTGTATTTCTGCCGCGCAATCGTAAAAAGCTCTTTACTCTCGACTCAGTCAACAGCTCGCGAAATATCCGCGCTCTGATACGCTAGCTAACACAAATATTGCGCGAAGTGATGCTATCTGTCCACTTGCCACCAATTTAGGGCAATCCCTGACATTAGTGTATTCGCGTAATGCTCGGAGTAAAAAGTATCACGTGACGTTGGAGTTTATAGCATTATGCAAACGATTAGCGGAAGCGGGCGATTAAACCCCGGCCTGTTTCGCGACGCGGAGCAACGCCGTTAACCGGCGGTTAGGACACCGCGCTGTCGACAGTAGTGGTCAACGATCGGCGATCGATATCGACAGGCAGAATCACGATTCCCGTAATCGATAACCGTAATCCGTAGTACGCGGCACACGCGGGCGTTTGCCGGTCATTCACTCTGTCAGCAATAATCGATCCTGCCGGCGTACACAATCTGTCGGCCGATGGATAACAGCCACGGCCATTATACACCGTGTGATTGCAACATCCGGTTATTGGGACGCTGCGAATGAAAAAGAGTACAATACGAGTCCATACACTACGTGTTTCCCAAACGATTTTCGGCCGATAAAATATATATTTGATATAACTTTTATCATATAAAGCGCATTTACGCCAACACATCTGAAATTATACCCCAACGTATAAACATGTACATGCAGAATGTCCGAACATTATCGTTAGCTATCCGATTTAAATTCTTCAATTAATTTGAATATTATTTCATGAAAATTTGATCGACGTAATTTAATTTCCTTACATTTTTCAGTTTCAGCGTTCGATAATATATCGAAAGACTTAAAATATGTACAGAAGGATTACGATATTAACAGATTAACATATTACAGAATCTTCGACATTTCTTGCTAGGAAATACGAATTCCGTTGAACTGACGTTCGATTGAAATTAATTGATTCGAGCGTTAACCGATGGGGATTAACGAAACGTCAATAGCATGACGCGGGTTTTTGACGAGATAATACAACAACGTGGATGCATGAAGGATCGTAAGCTCGTTACCGGATAATCTACCGCAGAATAATTCCTGCGTCACGCGGGATCTACCTATCAATCCTTCGGCAGGGCGGCATTTGTTTCGGCCGTTTCTAGCTGCAACCAATCTCGAATGCCGGGAAGCGAGGAGAATATCCCGCGAAAACGACGGACGCGGATCGCGTCAGGAACGGTCGCGTTGCAAGGATACAGGGCGATAAATCCTTCGTTTCCGAGGAGATTAGAAAGTCTGCACGCCCGTAAATATTCTTCGATAAACCGAGACGGGGAAGCACGTTGAAGGCAGGCGATATTCGTTATTGTATTACGTGGCGAGGGTAAAAGTGGATTATTTAAATACAATTTAACGAAATAGTCGATTTTCCGAAGCAATAATGGAAAAGCAATTTCTGATGGCAAAATAACATCTGCATATATATTTCTTGAATTTTTATATAAACTAAATTATTTTTATTTCCGCGACAGTAATTGTAAAAAGAAAAGAAAAGAAAACGAAATTTAAATTGCATTATAATATATACATGTGCAGATATGTAATTTTCCATTCTTAATTAGTATATATATATACACAGAAAAAAATCAAGTGTCACATCAACGCTTATATACTCATATGAACACGTTCACTGTTTCATATATACACAACAATTTATAATCTTCTTAGAAGATATCTTGAAAATCTTAAATTTCAACAATATCATAGTCGTATTTCAATACTATAATTGTTATCTTTGATTATATTATTTTCTATCCAATATTTCTTCTTCTCTATTCAAGAAAATTATTCTCAAATAAGAAGAATATTACTTTCTTCATTAAACTGTATAAAATCTTAAAATACATCTTCATTCAAGTAAATTTTCTTTGTTTGATGCAATATAATCTCATTTTAAAATTTCCATTTTGAAACTAAAGATATTATCAAAATAAGAATATTCTTTTTTTCTGTGTATGTATATATTTAATATATAGTTATATTAAATTACTATATTACACAATCATTACACGATCGTTAATTATTACCAATATGCAACAATAAATATTTATATTGATGCAACATACGTCAGTGCTAATTATTTTTCCTGGCAGTCCAATTAGACGCCACGACAAATTCCCGTGAAGGGATGAGTTGAAAACGATAGCGGCGCGTCTACAAATCTCAGCGAAAGGATCGGAGCACACCGTTGATATTCATGCGATACCACGAGAGATATTGCGCTTCATCCCGCCGCGGAAAATTTAAGGAGACAGTGATACAGGAAGCGAGGCGTTTCACGGGGAGGCGATGTGTCTCTTCGCGAGCATATCGTGGAAAGAAACGCGATGAGAAAGGTCCGCCGCGGGATCGTGCCAGCCAGAGCGTGCCCTTTTGCAGATATACGTCTCCGCATATATCGGAAACGGTAGGCAACGATTGGATGTGGATCGATCCGCCACGCGGCGGGTCGTCCTCTCTCTCCCTTTCGTCGATCTATCATCGATCCGACCGCGCAAACCGAATGCACAAATGCACGCGGCATCAGTCCGCGTTTCTCCGTGAAAAATCTCTGAAATAATAAAATACAGACCTAGTGGCTCCTACCCGCAACATCGATGCTTTCGATGTAACCTTTTTGCATTACCTTTTTACTTTTAGACTTACGCGAAATTTACGAGGGCGATATTCTAGCGCATTTCTCTTTGCTACTTTCATATCGCGAGACCTCATTAGTAATCTCAATTATTCATTTTCCACGACTTTTTAATTTATCGGAATCGAACTGGGTTTCTTTTCCTATTTTTTAAAATGTTTTCCGTCGCATCTATATCCCGCGGAATAAAATATTTTTATGACGCAGTTCCACGACTCTATAAAGGAGTAAATTTTCGATCGTAACGTCCATTAGCGAACAGCGGCCGCGATCCTTTATTGCATGCAAATTTGTATAGTGGATAATAAAAATAATCAACCACCGCGTGAGTGGTTGCCATAATTTTTCATAGTTTGAGAACCGGGGACGGGGATTGCATTTTTGTGACAAAAAAACAAAAAACAAAGTTGACGCTACGTCGATTTTCCATATTTTTGTTGAAAACATCGACGCTCGAATCGAGGGTCTTAATCGTTCGTTTTTTCAAGTATCGGCCTCGATATTTTGATTCCGGCAACCTGGTGAACGACAACAGGATTTTCCCACGAGTTATGTCCAGTTTTCAGGGAATCGTATGTTGGTTTTGCTTGCAATATACACTGATTCTTCATCGGTTTTATCGACGAATACTTTGACAAATTTGGGGACGCTTTACTGGAACGAACAAACCACGTTCTATTTATATAGTAAAAAAAGAGACAAAACGCATTTTATCCAAAGTTAATAACTGGATATCTAGATAGTTTTAAAACATATATGACGTTATATAATCAGTTAATAATCAGTTCAATCATTGTTATTAAAGTATTTTAATAATATTTTTGCATATCGTTGTGTACTTTTTGTTTCAGCGGAAAAATCGACCATGATTGATTATGTAAAAAAAGAACAATTGCTTGTATTATTCGTTAAAATATGGAAAAAGCAAGATTATATATGCGTGATTATATATGCGTCATGTAGCATTAATTTAAAGAAAATTAAATACATGATATATCAAGACATTTACATTTAAAAAATTGTATTCTTGGTTAAAAAAATAAGCAAATATTCTAAAGTGTATTATATATTCTATAATAAAAAAAGAAATTATTATATCGTAACTATCCGTTGTATATTTTCAAAAATACATTTTTCTCGAAAAATATTTTGCGTTCGAAAGTCAACAATTCATATTAAAAGTCGTAGGAGTCGTATTTGTGAAACAAACATGTAAATGGTGTTTTTCTCAAACATTTTCGAATGAATAAAATATTTAAAGAAGTGACTTTTTTCTGAAGTTCTTCTTCTCTTCACGTTTACATGTACGATCTTTCTTCATCTATCTTTAATTTTTAACACGCAGGCAAATTGAGGTGCTCGTTGTAAACGCAAATGCATTTGGCGGTTCTAAGGGCGGTTCCTGAAGGTTGGTTCTGTACTCGTTCTTTTTGCACGGCGGAAGCACATCGGTTTTATGACGCGGATTCATTCCCGGGCTGCCGGTACGCGCATGTGGTTTCCCAAGCCCTGGTCTATGTGCCCTGCACCTTCCTTCTTTCCTATCCTACGTACCCTACGTATGTCCCGACGGTTACGAGGCTCATTTTTCGACGCGAGCGTTTCCGGGCGACGTGGCGCATTGTCTGCATTTTGTGGCTCTTTACGTTACATAGTCGCAATATATATCGAAAGTAACGAACGAGAGACAAGGGTTTCTCAGGAGAAAAAGAATGCAATATCAACGATAGTAAGTTCGCATTTTCTGAAACAAATTATCAGAGGTTTTATATTGATTTTCTATTTCAAAGATATATGCTCCGAAATGTTTTCGTATATATCTTTTATTAATTTATACGTAAAATAATAAATAGAATAATTAATCATATAATGTTTTATAGATAAATAAATTTAATAATTAAATATATGATCGTAATCAAAAATGATTATTTATGGAGAATGTGGATAAATTGTGGACAATCAAATGACAAATCAATTTTGTAAAAATTCGCATTTCAGAATATCAACTTTATAAACCTAAACAAAGAAGTGTATGGACTTCACTTTCATGTTTCGATGGGAGTTATCGTCATAGCTGGTTTTTCCACCCGAAACGAGAGAATGCTACCAATGGCTCTCGGGGAAACGTTAACGAATCGGCTTATCGCTCCACCACAGAACAATGCTTCGTTAAGTGATGCAGAAGGACGCCCGGCCGATCGGCGTCTCGGCGCCGCGATCAGAACCTCCTTTATCCGAAAAACGAGAGTTAGAACGACGAAGATATTATCGCCGGGACGTGAACTACCGCTCGCAAGACGTGACAACCACGCAAGGGGCTCGAAACCTGCTATTCACCCTCTTGCCACTATTCGTCGTGATCGATGTGCCATGTACGCGCACGTCAGACTTGGATACGTTCAACAATTTGTCTGAATTGGATATTACGACTTCGCCTGAATTTTAGAAGATCAAGTCCATGTCTCGATCTTTGCGATTCAATCGTACATACGAGTTCATTTTCACGAGACAATTTATCTAGATTTTATGTCTGCGCCAAGATTTCAAAAAAAATTTAAGATTTTAATTTTAATAATAATTTCGCGAATTCTCTTTAATATATACATAGATACATTTAATAAAGTCTTCCATCTTTTTAAATATTATTAAACATTAATGAATCGTCAATTACTATTTGTTAATGAGAATTCAAAGAAAAAAATTCGAATTACAGTATTACAATTTGCAATATTGACATTTTTATTTATGATCGCTAATTTCTCTCTTCAGTTAATGAAAAACTGTATAAACTATATAAAACTGATTAGATTACATAGACCGCTGCTCAGTTTAACAATGCTATCCTTTCATCCGCGAAAATCGATTCAACAATTTAATCAAAACAACTATTCGGCAGCCAAAGCAACTGCGACTATAAATCGCAAGCGTGTCGATTCGAGTATCATTGCATTTCGTTCGCGGCAGACTGCATCGCGAAACCGGCGAGTGCAAGAAGTCGAATGTTCTCGTATTGCCGAGAACTCGAAACAGCGAAACGCGAAGGGAAGTAAGTTCACGGAACTTTTTCGCTCTCTTTCTCTCTCTCTCGCCCTGGGACGTTAGAGGACACCAACTTAGCTTTCACATTTCTGAGAGAAGTTGCTCGGCGACGACGGCGAAAGAGGGGACGAAACGAGCTTTCGACAGTCGTCGTCATCGTCGTCGGAAACTCCCCCGCGGCTTCTTTGGACATCCGGGACTCGACTTGCCGCTCGTCCGCGCAATTACGGAGTCGATATCATGCAAATTTGTGGCTGCCGACGAAAGATCTGCGGCCGCCTTTAGAAGATAAAGCTCGCGAAAACTCGTATGCGCCCGTGAACCGAAAATCTGTTTAACGTTTTCAGAAATCCGCGGTTATCGATTGCCCTGCTTATATAATGCTGTATTTGTCGACGCTTTGAACTAAATTTTACGCATTTCTGGAATTTCGATCTTTCTTCGATCGCGTTTGGAGAAAATAAACTTTAATTTAATCCATTTAGTATTTGATTCTGCTTACTAACATATTCTTTATACATTTATATGAGAAATATAACATGACATAGAGAAATCACATCCTAGAACTCTTGATGTAATGTATAAAAATCGCGTCTGCATCATTTTTATTTATCTCTACTGTTACATAAAACATCCTCTCCAAATTTTTGCTAAACACTAATCCTTTGGGCATACGAGAGGCATAGGAGCTGCACTTTAAATCATCAATATAATTATTGGATATTAATTAGACTCACCCTGACGGGGGCGAAGATCTGGTCGGGCTTGATATTCTCGAGACGATGTTCCTGCTCGCTTTTGTGCACCAGCTGCAGGTGCGGTTGAAAGTGCGCCGGACAGAGGGTGCCGAGCGGCAGCGGGGACGCCCATGGCGGTAGATGGGGCGGATCTCGGGTGCCCAACTCCCTGTAGAAGGTCTTCAGGAATCTGCAACGATAGGGTTCGACGCGGTTATTCAATCTGTAGACCATATAGAACGGAAATTCTTCGAACGAAGTCGTAGAGCGACGATTCGCCGGATTCCGGGGAACGTAGGCTAGGAGTTGATGAAATAGTTTTGATGCTCCAAGCAAGATAGATGGGAACTGATAATCGCGAGATTCAAAATATCACATTGTCCGGAGTATAATAAAGGAGACATAGTAATAACGACGAACATTTTCACAATTTTCGGAGTTGGAATTTTAACTCGGGCAATTTTCATTCCCTGCTAATTAACGCATATATAATTTCGTTTTACTCTTCAACATAATAATAACATAAATGCCGTATGTTAAAATTTAATTTATTTTGGCGGTTACGCTATGTACAATTTTCTCGTATCGTTAACTGCATTTATCGTTTCCATTAATGCAATGTCGAAAAATGTTAATATGCAAGCAGTGTTTTTGAGAGAAAAAAAAAGGAAGGCACGAAGCTTGAATAAAAAGCAGAACTAAAATTTGATAGACTAGTTGATGAATAAAGCAGATCAGGAAGGTAACGATTTAATGTCGTTTAAAGATGAATGATCTCTCTAATTTACCGAGAGATCGGTAAATTTCCCAAGGCGACAAAATGGTGATACGAGCAAGATGTTAGACGGTGCATTCGTGTACACCTCTCGTCATACAGATTGATGGATCTTGCCGGAAAGCCCGCAGGGCTATGAAAGTAATCAGGAGAAGGACGTCCCGATGGCAGGCGAGAAAGAAAAGCTCGCAAGACTTTTACGACTTCCGGATGATCGGTCTTAAAAGTCTGTTCTGATTTTATGGAAGTCATTAGACCGGATATCCAGCTCGCGTTTCTCTCGTGACATTCGCGTTGTCTCGACAAGCATTCCCGAGCATCGCGAGTTTAATTCGCCCGCACAAACGCTTTCACATTTATGATCCCGTATACCCGCGTCCGCTGTTCCAGAATTGCTTTCATTAACGTCGACTAAATTAAATCAGAGTTTAATCAATGTTAAATTTAAACTGCAATATCGGTTACAATATGTACAAAGAAAATTGAATTAACCGCAATTACTATTTACTTAGTACAATGTTAGACTGATTAAAATTGCAATTGCAGAGTTGTTTCCGCCAAAGCAGTAAATTATGTTTACGTAAAACTTAAAACAGTAGAGTAAAGTTATACAGTATATTTTAAACTCTATGTATAATAATATGGATTACATATATGTATTCCTGATTCTATAATACTTCATATAATAAATAATTTCAAGAATTCATAATTTATAATTATAATTATATTTAATTACTTATAATTTCGAGAAAATATAATAAACTAGGAATATCTGTGTGACGTTTAAATTAATTATTTACCAACTGTAATATAACTGCGACAAAGAGAGAAGCAAAACAAGCCAAAATTAAATTCTGAATTGGAATTGAGATTAATTAAAACGTACAGCACTTCGACGTAAAGTTTCTCATTGTATCGCTACCGGTATCTATTTGTACCGGGTGAAATCACCTCCGAGAGCATCATCTCATCTCGGGACAATGCGAACGTAAGCGTCGGCGGGCAAAAACACGTCTAATGGAATTAGACTCTCTCTCGGACCGGGAACGACGATTTCGCCCCGGAGAAATAAGGATTCCGTCTCGTAGTAAGAGAACTGCGGACGGCGGGAACATCGTACGAATGACTCACCTTAACAGTCTTCCCAGGGGATCCCTCTCTGGGGATGTGGGTCCGCCGAGGCCACTTCCGGCGCCGAGTCTACGCGAGGACGCGCGTGCGCTCGATATGTATGCGGCCGGCGCGGGCGGTGGGCTGCAAGGCGGACAACAAACGGGACTGCTACCCCCCGGGGTCGAGAGGGTGTAACTCCTCTCCAGTTCCTGCAACAGACGAGGGAATGGCGGTTATAGAATAGCGAAATCTCAGGCTTTTGACGTAATATAGTCAAGTTGCATTCAAGAAGAATCAAATGGTTCCATAAGTGTCTTACCCATAATTTCCAATATTTCGTCTATAAAGTTTTCTTATTTCCTCTTAAAAATTCAAAAAGTTTTGTTAACAATGGTCTCTAATAATTGTTTTAAGATTAAAAAAAATACAAATATTTTTAAAACTTTTTAATAATTTAAATTTGATATGAAGATTACAATGTAATATATGTACAATACAATTGTTACATATTATATTGTAATATAATTTTACGTTTTTCGCTCTAAATAAACTTTTATTGAATTTTTATCGAGATATTTTTTTTTATTTCATAGTATTATTTTTCATTTATATAAATGTAAAATATTAAAAATTAATAAATAAATATATATATGTATACCCATATAGGGTTTTACAATCGGCCCAATAACGGCCCAGTAATGGGCCCAGTGCTGGGTTAGTACTGGGTAACAGAATCTTGGCCAACATCTGATTGCCGTAGCGTTGGCTAAACGTTGGCTTCGTTGTAACTACTGGCGACCCTATATGGGTATATATATATATATATATATATGTTTGTATACACATATATGGAATAGTACTTCGTATTTGCAACATTTGGTGCCGTATCTAAAATATTAATCATAAAATATCAATTTGCTAATATTTTGCAGATATACATTTATGTTAAAATACATAAAATACATTTTGCAGTTATAATAATATTCATTACAAAACTGTACTGCTATCGACAGTTTATTTGTATAATTTTATTCACAGGTGGAAAGCACTGTGTAGGTACAAATTTTACTTGTTTTATTATGTAATACAATATTTTCAGAATAATTTTGGGTCATACTGATTTGTATTAATTTAACTCGCACTTTTTAAATCAATATATTTCAATATATTTAAATCTTCGTTAGAACGTGTATTTCAATTAAAAAATAATCAAGTAATAAAGAGATATACGCTAAATGTACGCGCGAGACAGACTGCAGGGTATCTTCACGCGATTAGAATTATGAGCACATTCGAAGAATGAATGACGGTGAGTTCTAGTCTTTCAAGGATCTTCACGATGAAGGCACGAGTGTAAGATGCTGATACAAGAAGATGTGGGGAGAAAAATCGAATTTACGATTTCAAGAAGAGTCGTTCGCGAGAACCAAGCGCTTGTACGAAGCGTTTGATCCTCGCCGTTTTCGGCAGTTCTAGTTAAACCTAAGGATTAAGTTTCGGGAAATTTTCAAGCGATTTTGCGAGGTTGAGCTTTATCGCGCGCGCACTTTCACGGTGTTAACGGAACTCAAGGATTAAACTTCAGAACTGAACTCTACTTTCGAGATTTACGAGGAGGCCGGTACCGCCCCGACGACGCCTCTTTTGAATTTAATTACGCACAGAAGTTTATTTCATTTTTCAATGTTGTTGCAGGGAAATAGTGTCATTTTTAAAAAATTAGAGATTACTCGTACAATAATGATTGTCAAAAGTAGTAAAGAGTTTAGATGTGTCAAAACTCGAAATGTAAGACGTACTTAGGAATTTTTAAGATTTTTCAGATTTGTAGGAATAATAGGTTACGAAAATTGAATGTATCATATTACATAATTATACATTCCCTTGTTTGCATACATTTTATTAATCTTCCTTTGTGTAATCCTGCACACGATATTACGTGCGAGAGAGCTCCTTTATCAACACGTCATTAAATTGGAATTTTCATAAAATCCAGAAAATAGAATATAGCTTCGATCGCATAGGTTTATTACAACGTCTGAACGGAAGCAACTTTCGTTATTAACGTGCAACGTTTAGCTTTCTGACAGATCCGAACGAAATCAAAGCTTCTTCTTTTCTTGTCGAGCTTTTCTGACAATTTCTCGGAATTTGCAGCAGGAGATCGCTGCCGGAATCGAGAAACTTTTCAAATCGATTAGTCCTCACGGTTGATCGAACGCGATTTAAACTATCGATCGCCTGAGAACTAATCAGTACCCAGCTGCTGGTGGGCAGATATTCCCTTAATTGCCCAACTACATACACCAATCCGCATGCGTTCCCTTGCTTCGTTTAAACGGAAAAAGAGATACAGAGCTCCGGTGTGACTAAAATCCCGGTTAATCCGGAAAATAGTACGTTTGCTTGCTTTGGCGATTCCATTTAAATCCCTTTCTTCTCGCAAATCTGCATTCATATATCTCTATTCACACAAGAGCAATCTTTTCAGTGAACGTACTATGTAACGAATAATTAATTAATGTTGTTCATCCTGTGTCTATCTTGCATATATTCAGAATGCAAAAGAGATCTTGAAATCCTAAAAGCCTCTCACCTTTAATATTTTTAGAACAAAGTAAAAGAAAAAAGAGAACATTTTATTTTAATAGATAATTTTTCATATTAACAAACACAATCATTCATTTTTTTTCTGTATAAGGCGGATTCTAAAAGCAAAGAAGAAATATCCCTATTTTATAAAATATTATTGAATTGTAAAGTATATTTCGTTATTCTCCTAACAAATGCATTTCTTGTAAAGGCTCTTAATCAATATTCTTACTAAAGTAGAGTATGAGATAAAATTTCGCGCAGTTTCAAGGAATCAGATTTTATCTTTATCGATCATCGCGAATGATTATGACACGCTTATAATGCGTACAGAAAAGTATTCTGTTCGAAATAAGAAGCGGGAGACGAGAAGACAAGACTTGGCGGTGAAACCTCGGTAATCGCATTATTCTCGAATATTAATTCCGCTCGAAGACAAGGCTACCTGTAACGACCTTCACCAAGCCGCGATGTTAATTGATGAAATGAAACAACGAACAAAGTAGAGATCTTTCTTTCCTCTCTCTCTCTCTCTCTCTCTCTCTTTCTCTCTTGCTTTCGCTCTCACTCAGGATCCCATTAAGTATTCTTGAAAACGGTAGAACTTTTGCAATCCGATTACGAAGATATAATAGTACATCTTTATTAAGGTTCCTTACTCCCTTTCTTTATATATTTCATTCTATCCACTTTATATCCGTTATGTATACAAGATCCATTTTATTGGACATAGATTTATTTGTCACACATACTTAAATTTTCTTTAATCCACTCGCTCGTTCAAAATTTCATATTACTTTTATTGCTTTTAATGTCATAACGCATAAAATACATTTGTGTACTAGTCAAGTCCTTTTTTAATCTTCAATTTAGTACATGAATCCATATTCGGGAAACGAAGAAGCTCTTGTGTATTTTCTATTTCATTCAATTGAAAAACTGGATCCTTGATTAAATAGGAAGAGAGAAACATTTCATCCGCGAGTAAAAATTTGAACAAGTCTGATCTAAAATCTCTGCCTTTATATTTTTACATTATCCTCTATTCCATTTCTAGAATTTATGATACGATAGCACATCCACTATTTAAGGAAACATTTCATATTTGTTAAGGTTAGGTTACACTAAAAATGCATGTCTCAATTTACAGTGTATTCGCGCAATTGATTTTAGAATTTATATACCATCGGCACAGTTATCACTATCTCGCGCATCACCTGAATAATTTCCAGGGATCGTTAACTTGGCTGAGATCGGTGAATGGAGTCGACTGCCTAGAACACAAGAGGCTATGCGTCTAAAACGGAGCGCACAATGGCCGTCGAATACCGCGAAACTATAATACCGGAACGGAACGGCAGCGACTTCGAGTTGCAGAGGGGTAGAAAAGGGTACGAGAGAATGCAAGAAAGAGAGAGGTGGTGGAGGAGAGAGAAAGAGGGAGTGACAGAAGATACGAAGGAACGAGAACGAGCGCTCCGGCATTAATCCGAGATAATTGCAGCCGTAGTAGAGACGACAAAGGAGGACCTCCCACGTTTTCGATGTAGGCACGTGCTTTCTCGAGGGGGGAGGGAGGGGAGAGGGACAAAGGACCGCCGCCCTTTCGCGTCCCGTCGCGAAACACCCCGAGAGAGGAAAATTACGCATCTTCGTTCTCGTTAGCGCGTAAGATTACAGGTAACCGTCGAAATTATGGGACGAGAGGCACATCCCTCGCGTATATGCGACGTGTACCTGCACGTACTTACTGTGCACCAGCACCAGCAGCGCACCTTAGAATTTACTTTGCAATTATCCGCCGGTTACATTAGCTGTTGCTTTAGCAGGGGTAACGAGCGCAGGTAAATTTTCTGGTGCGTCTAATAAAGTCATTATTATCTAATTAGGCGCGCGAGTCCATTACGGGAGCGATTTAGAGCAGGCGCACGCAGGCACTCGACTCTACAATATAAATGTCTAATAATTCCTTATATCCTTCGTCTGCTGGATAAAACAGCCTCGAAGTCGGGTCGCGTTTAATTTAAGATAATTTACGGCATGCATAGAATTTTCTCCTCTTTACTCTACCGACCGGTATTAGCATGTTAATTGCTCTATTGTTTATTAGCATGTAAATACCGCCCAGAGAAACGGGAGAAAAGGCGAAGAAGGCAATGTTTTTGTGAGATTAAAAATCAGATCTTTATTTATAGCAAATATTTCAAATTCTCATTTTGCTTTTTCCAAATGATAATGTACTTAATAAATATTTGCGATGAAAATTAAAGGATCTTGATTTTTATCATTTTAATTAATCCTAGATAATGTCTTTTCGTTTGAAGGATTTCCCGTCTTTCTACGAGATGCTGCTTTTAATACACGCATAATTCTCTTATCGTTCGTATTCATTCGTGCGCATTTCGATACGTTTCAATCCTGTACAATTCCGTACTACCGCGAGTCTACCGCAACCTCACTGATTTATTTAATTAATTAATCAATTTCCCCGCATTTATCGATTCAAATCATCGGCAGTACATCGCGATCAAGTTTTGCGTACTAAGGATGCCGTGCCTCGACAACGCATTTCGAATGAGAGGATATTCGCAAAAGCAATAACGCTCGCTAATAGATAACGGCGGCACGAGGTATGTGATATTGAAACCGAGCAATTAGTAAAACGTGCTCGGCATACCTCGCATAAGCAGACACGTAATGCGTTTCAAAGATGTACTGCGCCGCAATTGACGCGATAATTCACAGAAAAACTTGTTAAAAGGTTCCTAAGGAACTGATTTACTTTTTACACGTATACTGTGTTAAGATCGCCGACATTTCGACGAATTTCTTCAGCCGATTTCTAATGCCGATTACTGCTGACTTCCCTGATTACTGGCTTGCATATATGTAACTTTCCAAATTTAGTTTATGGCGTTTTCTAAATTGCAATATTTTAAATTAGTTGATATTAAGTAAATTTATATTAAAATATATTCAAGGCTTAGTTTATTTTTTCCGACTTTTTCCGTTTGCCGACGAACAATAAGTTTCACAAATGTCCACTAGTATATTGAATTATAACATTTCAATGCAGAATTCCAACAAAGAACTTTATCAGGATAATCGCATACACGTGGAAAAGGTTTGTTTCATAATTGAAAATCCGTTTGTTACGGAATTAGATTCATAGCAGAACTGAACGACGTCGTACGTCGCGATAAAAAAAAATGTAGCTTTCTCGTCTGTTTGTTTCAACTGCTCATTATTCGGCCGTAAATTAGTCCGTGATATAAATTCGTAACATAATTATTACTGGACTGCTACAACACACGATCTGAAAGTTACATATCTACATAGTATTGTTACGTGATCATCAATACGGTTCTATAGTTACTTCTATTTGGCAGATATGATTATTGCAATGAAATACAGTGTTGTATACAGCAGAAATAGAAATAGAATCTGAAATAAAAATAAAAGTTGCACAAAGGTTTATTTTCATTGTGTATAGTGAGGTTTTCAAACTATTATATGAAATATACAGTTGAAGTAAAAAAAAATCTATATAAAATATTTTTCTTTTAAAATGAATGTAATATCTTCAAAATTCAAGTTATACGTCGCAGAATCACGCGAAAATTCTGTTAATTAATAGAAAGAATCTATTTTGCATTATCATAAAAAATTTAGTTCCGCAAATAAAGGGATTCTAATTATTTCAAACGTTATTATTATTTTATCTTAAAATTAATCACGTATTATTTTATCTTTTCCTGTTTCCATCGACATTTTTTAGAAAACATAAATTTTATTTTATTATAATCGTTTATTAATTTTAATAAAATTGTAATGAAAATAGCAAGATTCGCATTTCAATGCTATTGATGTTACTTTCAAGCATATGTAAAAAATGCAGCTCTTGCAAAATGGGACAAACAATGTACGCTTCTTCAGAAATCGATGCGATTGATTCTAAATGACGAACAACGAGAGATAAAAATGAAGACCGATAAGAGAGAGAGATATATATATATAGAGGTAAACGGACCAGTAATTGACCGTGTACCAGTAAATGACCATAGTAAAATGAAATGTAAGGTTATTAAAGGTTATTAAATGTTTATACATATTAAATTTAACAGGATTTATTAACACTTTTCAAGTTTATAATTTTTAAATAAAAGTAATACACAAATCTTAATAAATAAAATTTGTATTAAAAATTTACCAACTATTATAGCTCGTTACTGTTTCTTTCAATATCGTCCAATTTTTAGTAAAATAAGTGGATAATGGTAATTTTGGAAAGTACTGATT
>VBVR01001897.1:0-15065 GCA_011638315.1 Tetramorium parvispinum
GATTCTGTCGGCTCGATTAACATATTAACGCTACGGAAGTCCCTGAAAGTTTTACACGGAAAAAAAAACTCGAATGTGATTCAGTGATGAACGGCTCACATGGCTCGAGAAAACCTGATTGTTTATTCCATAACCACATAGAAAAATAATCGCGACGAATAGAAGAAAATAAATTAAAAAATCTACGAATTCTTAATTACCATTAATCGAAATGTCTGGACTTTCTATTTAATCATCGGAATGTTTGCGTCCTTGTGCATCTTCATTTTTATGACATGGCTATCGAGGAGGGATCCCGCGAACCGATCCTCGGCCCTGGGCGGTTCGCCGCTGGGCGAGAGAGAGAGAGTATACTGCTCTAAACCCGCGCAATAATTTCCCCCTTATTAGCCCGTCGCCCGTCGCGATCGATCGAACGTGGATCTCCGCGATCGCGTCTCCGCTCGACGCGCGGTGGTTATGGCAACGCGCGCGCGACGCCACCGGATCTCTCTCTCGCGCGCGACGGCCGACGGCGATGGTATAGAGCGACCGGGGATCCCGGCAGCATGGGAACCGCATTCGAGAGACGGTACATACGTACGCAGGGCGTCCTGGCATTAGAGCCACACGCGACGCTCCGTCTCTCTCGCGAACCGCCTCTCTCCTTCGCTCTCGGTTTCTCTCGTGTGTCAACACGTTTCCGACGCCCACGACGAGTGACGCATGCGCCTCGCGCAACCTTATCAGTCGCTCTATCTCCCTCCCTCCTCTCCGTACTCCCACCCTCCGTCCCTTTCTCTCGTTCTCTTTTGAGATACAAGGTGTCCCGGGTTCCCCCTTTTGCATTCCGAATTTCTGCGGTAGAATTGGAAGTACGACATTTCCTCGAGGAAAATGTCGGGGCAATTTTTTCAATTTTATGAGAGAGAAAAACAGAGATTTTCCAAGATAAATTTCGAAAACGAGAAATAAAAAACATTTTTTAAATTATAATTTACATTATTTGAGCAGTATACGTATAAGAAAAAGGACAATCGCTGTAGTTAACTTAAATAATTTATTTTTTTATGAATGTTAAGTAATAAGATTTTTTTTATAAGAAGATATAACAAAGCACGTCAATAATTGCTGTTGTAAGTTGTTTGTGCAGTAGTAGAGAATCAATGTATTAATACATTTTTGTAACTCTTTTCTCTTGCTCTTTCTACATGCTGTTACTTCTTTTTTTTCTTCCCAGCTCCCTCATCCTTTTTTCAGTCATTTGCTAGATACATCCCTGCCATTTCTAGTACTCTCTTCTCCGTGTGTCGACGAGTCTCTTCGCTAGGCTAGCAGGCGCGGAATTTTCCAATTCACAAGGGTGCATAGACGATGCGGGTCGTCGACACGGCAACATCTTCTATGTCACTCGTCGGCAAACATGTTGCCGGCAAGAAAAATTTCAGGTTACACCACTAGTCGCTTATTGGCATCGAGAATACCCTTTCACCGTTACGGCCCTGTCTCCCAACATAGTAGACCTAATCGCTCCCTTATTCTCTATCCTCCTTTCTGTCTTCTTTCTTTTTTTTCTCTCTCCAGTAGTGGGATTTTAATTCCTAGGAACCTTATCTCACAACAATTTTAATCGAAATGACTTTTTTAAGAGAACAGAAGATTTTTCACCGCCGTTATATTTGCTAGCAAATTATTATTTCGCTGCAATATTTCACTCTGCGTTGCTATAAATATGAAATATTTTTTATTAATGAACATACATATAACAGAAATAGGAGAGGTTTTTACATTTGAAAGTTAAATTATGGGAGATTAACCGATTAGAATCTGTAATATCTGTAATAAGAAAAAAAAATAACGATGTAGCATCTCTTGAAATGTTACTTCTCGGATGGCTTTTTCAATAACCGGGCACGAAGGCGGCTTAACGGTAAATCCGGCACTGGTCCTCTCGCCCTCCCTCCTTCCCTCGCGCTCTTCGTCCTTATACCATCACCCTCGTTCGTATACGATACAGCCTCTCCCCTCCTCTTCCGTTCCCATTGCACACACCAATTTTCCAATTGATAAGGGTGCATAGTTGATACAGAGAGCGACGCAACCCTATCCGTCTGCATCCCGCTTTATCTTCCTCGCTTCTCCATCCCTCTTCCTACCCTATCTCCTTTCGATCCTCACCTTTGTCTCTCTCTCTCTCTCTTTCGCGCGCACCTTGTCAAGTTCAGTGCACGGCTCTGTAGTTTGAAATATTGACAAACGTGCTCCTCGTTGCACGAACATCGCAACGCAAATTTTGCGAGTATCGCAAGGTATCGCATCGATACGTCGTCGAGGCCAACAAAGCCCCCCTCTTTCGCTGCCAACCCTTGCCTAAGCCCGTCTCAAACATGCGGCATGAAATCCGCGTTTATTCCGCGTGCGCGCAACCTCGCGCAGGTTTCCTTGAGGAAATCCCACGTGCGCGGGGTCTGCTCACCTTTTCTGTAAATACCCGTGAACAGAAACGCCCGCGAGATCGGCAAGCAAGTACTCGAGACCGTATTTTGTCCTCTTTCCAGATACGGCCGCGGCCTACCGCGCGTTTTCTGCGTGCGTGACGACGGCAGAATTACGGAAGAGAAGGGACCGAGACTGGGACACGCACCTGCGGTTTCCTCCCCCCCCCTCCACCCACCTCCTTACTTTTCATTATTAATCGGGATAATTCCGTCGACGTTTCACCTTCTTATCTCGTTTCGAATCGTCGAAAATGCGTTTGACACGAGCGAAACTGGAACCCGGCCGCGTTGTTTCCGTTTACGGCGTATCGCCGACGCGAGGCCTGGGGTCTCTTCTCCGAGAGAGTGGAAACCTACGAGCACACACGCTGGCCGAGCGTCCGCTGCGGCCAGTCGGAAAACTCGGTTATCGATCCGGGATCTCCGATAAACACACGAGGCAGCGAGCGAAGGGAGAACTCGTTCCTACCGAACGCGGACCGAGCGCTCGTTGCGTAAAATTAACAGTCATGTTCCGAAACTCACTTTCCCGTCTGGGATTTCGATGGCGAGAGAGGGAAGGAGAGAGAGCAGGGGGAAAAACGGAGAGGGAGAAAGACATCATGAGAAAATGCTACGAAATGGTATAGAGTAAAACCGCGGAGAGCGAGCGAAAGCGGGGGCGACGTCACCTTTTCCTTTTAGCGCAGATGTAGCTTTTCCTCAAAAGCGCAGCATACGCTACGTCCGTAATAAGGACGGATATCCGGGGAGGGAAGAAAGGAGAAGGAAACCTCCTTTCTATCGATATCGAATTTGACGAGCCTTCGGCGCGCTGTATCTAAAGACGAGAGTCGTGAGAAAGAAAATAAAGCGAGCGGGAGAGACAAAGAAAGAGAGAGGGAGAGAAAGAGAGAGGCAACATCTTGAGCTTTGTCACCCGACGTGACGCATTCTCGACGGCAGCTGCGTTGCGCGCGCGATGCCCGGACTCGCAGCGAGCGCAGTGTGTTGATTTTGGCTTAACTCGGAGTTATCAGTGCGCTCACAGTACCCGGCCATGATAGCGCGTGATGGCCTGACGACGCTCTCGACGACTCTACGACGGGAGAGAACGGCCGCTGCGCAGTGGCGCGGCCGCAGAACGGCGACGCCGGTATACACGCAGGCGGCGTGTTACGGTATACCGTCGTACGAGATATGATTTCGA
Source organism: Tetramorium parvispinum (assembly GCA_011638315.1). Classification (NCBI taxonomy): domain Eukaryota; kingdom Metazoa; phylum Arthropoda; class Insecta; order Hymenoptera; family Formicidae; genus Tetramorium; species Tetramorium parvispinum. The sequence goes on from VBVR01001897.1 coordinate 3,667, forward strand.
GTAGAACGGGAGATCCGATAAGAGCGCGAGATAAAGTTCCCGGAGGACGTCGGCCCGCATCCGCGGAGCTCTGAAAAACGTGCATGCGCGTGCGCGCGCGGAGAGAGCCGCAGAGTTTCTGGCCGAGAGCATTTTTTTTTTTTCACGCACCGTAGAAAAGTAGAAAAATGTGACGGCACACGCGCGCGACAATGGAAAACTGCACGAGCAACGAGTGTGTAAAAATTATACATTCCATTAAATTTGTAATTGAATGTATACATTTCCGTCGTGAATGATACAAATTTTACATTTGTCGCGTAATTTTATATATATACTTTTTTTCACGCCGCGGGGCGAATTTTTTTATCCGTCCCGGATTTCTCCCCCGTAGCGGGGATAAACCACCGCCGTCGCGAGTCGGTGAAACTGAAAAGGCGCATGCGTTAATCCGGTTCCAAAACAGGCGAGCGCGAACGAGCGCGAATAAACAATTTATTTCAATGAGCACGGACGCCGCGTACATGAAGAGAAAGAACTCGTCACGTACGCGAATGTTCGTTCGCAGTCGTTCGTCCTTGTGATTCTGATTAATTAAATTCACGAATTCGGATATACGCGACTTTACTTCCGAATCCGGATAATTTGGACATCCGAACGAAAATAAAACGGCTAATTTGGAAGATTAATTATTTCCGGAGTAAACCCGGATTTTTACAGCTCTAGAGTTTGGACTTTACAAGTAAAAATACTTATAAAGTCCAAACTCTAGAGCTGTAAAAATCCGGGTTTACTCCGGGTTTACTCTCGAACCGAATAAAAATTCGGTTCGAAAGTCGTACTCGCGCGCTCGTTTTCTCCTCCAGATTCGCTCTACCTTCTCATCTGCCTTCCTGCATGATTGTCGTTATTTTCGCAGAAGTCTACGGGAAAAAACTTACCTTCTAAATAAGATATTAAACGAACAAAGCAAAAGACCGAGGGTCTAAAGTCAACGTAACTGTAGAGAAGGGAACTTGTTTAAATAGACGGGGAATGCGACGCGCATCAATCGCCGCTGTCCAGATAATCGCGGGTAGAAATCGCGTCGGCGTGCCGCAGCCACGAGAATCTAATCTCGTCGAAACGATAGCGATTTCAAATAGCCGGCACTTCGGTATCTTCACGGTATCCTTCGCGCGCGCACGGGCGCGTCACGGCGCGGCGTGTGTTTACTCGGCTTCCTCCAGGGCTGTGTCAGCGAGTTCCCCGGACCGCGGTGGACCCGTGTGGGTGCGGCCTTTGGGAGGAAGGGGCCCTCGCTCGCCGACGCGGCGCTCTCTCTTCCAGAGTAGGTCCTACCTTTTTTTTCCCCCCTCCTTCCCCCCTTTCTTTTTCTTCTCTCTTCCATTCGACGCGTCCCTTCGTCGCGCTTATGGCTTCAGCATCAGCACTCCCTCCCGTAAGATCGCCCCTATCTTCCTTCCTCTCTGTTACCCTCGTAGAGATATTAAGCCCCGTGGCGTCCCAGGGCTGTACATTCGTAGGGATGGAACGCGCCAGATATATCTCGAATCCCAATGCCGGCCCGATGTGACACACGTCTGCACGCGCGGAGTCTGTCCGGAGAAACGATTTTTCGTTTATTTAAAAAATATGCAAAGCCTCCAACATTTTTCTGAATCTATCGCAAAGCGCCAGTGTTGCTAGGTTTTAATTTCCCTGCGTACAATGCGGCATGTATTTGCGAATGGAATCTATTTGGAGAAGTATTTTCATATTATTTTTTCAAATAATGTGAAAAATTTTCTAAATTTTTTTCTGAATCTATTTCAAACGCCAGTACTGCTCGTTTTTAATTTCCTCAATGTACAATGCGACATGTGTCTGTAGTCACGAAATTGATTTAAGTATTATTTTTAAAAATCCAAAGAGCCTTTTAAAATTAGTCATGACAAATCATAATTTCTGAATCTATCTCAAAACGTTAAAGCGGCTAAAAATTCTTTATGTACGATATGAACAATAACTCATTGTTAGATAAGATTGATTCGTGTAATAATCGATGTAGTTGCAGTGTAATAGCCAATAGTTTCGACCCTGAATGATATATAACAAATGCATTTATTCGCTGTTATGTTAATAACGTAGCGTTTCACGTGCAAGGCAGGACGGACTGATTTTTTTATGCTATCTTTAAAATTTCGCATTTGTGCGCCGGTATTTCGTTTCACGATTATTTTATGCCGTGGAATATTTCATAACTAAACTTTTAAAGTCGCGAAATTTTTTATGTCATCTAAAACGGTGACAGGTAAATGGGACTTCGATATGACTTTGAAAATGTCAAGTATCTATTCTGGAGTTTTCATATTCGTACTCGAGATGTTAACTTGGCGACTGACCTGAAAATGCGTTCCACTTCTAAATTGATTATGAACATATGCGGACTTCTTTCTGTTTCGGGAACGAATAGTTTCGTAATTGGGTAGTTCTCGATTTAATTCTTTTCGCGCGATAAAAATCGGTTTTTCAGCTAATCCCCGTCGTCTATTCTGCTGATCGGTTTTTTTTTTATATACAGTCGGCTTTGAATGAAACAAAACAACAGCTCGATTGGAACGATATCGCCTAACGTGGGGAAATAACGACTTCAAATTGAGAACATCGGGATTGGAGAATGAAATGGCACTAATTGAGAAATTGCTAATAATTTGTGCACCCTATTAATTAATTTACGATTAACTGGCGCGTTGCATGCGATTTGTAGTGTTTTGGATACGGTAATGTTGCGCGCGTTTGACAATGGAACGACTGTACGACGCGTTATTTGCGCCAGAATGATGTGGAAAATATATACATATAACGGATGGAGATGTATTTTGATAATAACCTGGATAAGGGAGCTTGTAACGTTTGTCCCAATTGTTGCGGCTGCCACAATTCGACCGGGCCGTCGAATATCGCTTTTGCGCATATATGGTATTCTACTTTCTAGCGATCTCGCCGCTCAGTTCCCACGAGTATCGGCGAGTATCTTTAAATTTACCCGCTATTAAAGTCGTTAAACATCTCGTCCTATAATTCTACAAACAGTGACATACGACTGACTTTACGACTTTACACTTCGCCTCGACAAAAGTAAGACGCGATATGCACGTCGCATTATGCAATGTTTGAGTAATAATGGAGAGTGCACTAATTAGATCTTATGATCATCTCGGAGTTTCACAACACGACATATAAAACTTTATCGAAATTATATTTATATCTCCATTTATTATAAAAAGATTGCTTTATATTTTGCGTTTTATAGATACATTGAAATAAATATATCCTAAATATAATAACTAATGTATTGAAAAAATTTTTAGAAACGCACGTGACAAGTAAATTGAAAAGTTTTTTAATTAATGAATATCAAGTAATTTGTGTGCTGATATGGTAGCTTTTTTTGTTATACTATAATGATATCTGCCGTTGCAGGGAATATTCTTTCAGAGTCAACGAAAAGGGCAGGAATAATTAAATAAAATTTATCTAACGAATTAATTTAACAATTAGTTTTCAGTTTGATTTTTACGGATGCTTTAAAACAGATTTAATTCTTCGGCATGAAAAGTTGGAATAGGATTGAAACTCGATCGCTCAATCATTCAAATTATCCAAATATTAAGAAAGAAATCCAGATTGTGTTTGCACTGTAAAAAAAAGTATGTAAAAACTACAAGAGCACTCGTGTATACTTTTTTTTTTACAAAGTTAAAAAATATACGATATGCACAGGACGAGTGCATACACTTCGTTACAAATTGTATAAACTTTACCCACATTCGGCCGTAATCTCACACACTCTTTTTCCCCGAAAGTCCTCGAATTTGAAGGTGGTACTTGACGCCGGGCGTCCGCACCTGCACGACGCGTCTCTCCCCGCCGCTCCCCTCGACGGTCCTCACGCCGTCTCACCACGGGAATGATAGTTCCCCCACGTTGCGGCCGAGCTTCCCCTACCACTCCGCGCCGCGAGCCGTGAGAGTCCTGCTCAGTCGGTTAGCGATTCAGTTCGTGGTGCGCCGCCGTCGGGTGAGGTGTTGGTGTCGGAGTGCGCGAAGAGAGAGACCTCGCGGTGTTCGGTGTCTCGCGAGCGAGCGAGCAAGGAGGAGAAACAGAGTGTTATATCGGCGCGCGCGTATACGTGCGTGCGTGCGTGCGTGCGTGCGTCGTCGCCAAGTGTTTCCTCCTCCGTGAACGGCTTTCAGGTCGGTGTGTCGTATATACTACGCCGCGCGTGTCCACCGCCGCCGTCGCCGCCGTCGCCGCCGTCGCTGGTCTCGATATCGCCGTGGCTTCTGCTCTCGCGCTTCTACGGCCGCTCTTGTGTGCACGTACACGCAGACACACGGGCGGGCGCGCGCTCGCGCCCGCGCGCGCGTGCACACACGCGCACGTAACACGTACACGGGAACAACACGACGTGGAGGCATGACAGCGACGCGGGAGTGTTACCCCATACGGTAGGACAAACTCTATACATCGTGTCTCTCTTCTTTGCGATAACGCTTGCGACGACGACGACGTTGACGACTACGACTACGACTACGATGACTACTACTACTACTAGTACTACTACTACTTCTACTTCTACTACCACTATACTACAACGACGGCGACGAGGACGAGGACAACCGAGAGAGCTGGGCGGTGACTAAAGACTCTCTCTACACGGCGTCTCTACACGGCCTCGGTACCAAGTGTGTAAAAGTGTAACTCGGCTCGCCGCGGCCGACGACGGCCGCGACTTGGCCACAATTGTTTTGCCCGAATCGATACGCCCCCCCGGCGGTGGCGAGCACTTTCGTATGCCACACGGAGCGCACACGGCCAGCGGAAGCGACGGGCCTCCGTGTGCATTTCATCGCGTACGTCTTTTTCCTTTCTCTCTCTCTCTCTCTCCCCCCTCTCTCTCTCTCTCTTCTGTCTCATCGAGGGGATCACGTTACCGGTAACCGGCAGCCGAAAAATTCGCGTCTGTCTCCCCGTTTATCTCGTCTCTGCTCATCTGTCGCTCGCACTTGTACGTCCCTCCTTTTAACAAGATCCCCCGAATGCCTCGCTCGGTCTCTTCGATCGTCGCGAGCGGGTCGGAGCACCGCTGCCGCACCGTCGTCGTCGTCATCGACGATGACGATCGTCGCATTATCGCCAATTCCGCGACACACATACATACGCGCGCGTATGCCAAGGAGCTTTTTTCTCCCGTCGGCGACGTAACGCCGCGGCTGTTTTGCTCCGTCGTACTGCAGCGTTCAGACGGCCGAGGCACTCGGCTTGTGTTTGCTTCGCCCCGACGAAGCTGCCCCGTACTCTCGCCACGGCGAGAGCGAGATATTCGTTGAATGGTATCTCGGAGCGCTCGCGCCCGGCGTAAACAGCGTGCGAAAATAAGAATGATTTCGAATTTTGACGCGCAAACAGTTTTGTCTGTTTACTGTCGCGACGACGGGATTAGGGGGGAGGAGGAGGACACCCCGCTCACCGTACCCCCGGCGACGACGGCCGAGTTGATCGCGATTAACTCGCGATTTCTAATATCTCGGCGTCTCGCAGAGAGGCCCCGTGCTCGTTGAGCTCTCCCCTTTTTCTTCCTCGTTAAGATTAATCGCGAGTCAGGCGCGTTAGCCACTCGATTGATCTCATCGGGATTATACAGGGCGTCCCGGAATCGTCGACGGATACACGGTGTCGGCTGTTAGACCGTGGGTTGTCCGCGGGCACGTTTGCGACGCGAACGCGCGTGTTTGAAATGAAATCGCCGCGAGGATTACCGCAATTGAGGGCCAATGATGAAAAAGAGTGAAAGTGCCAAAATGTCGGAAATTAACTTTTTCAGGAGAACGGTTATGTAAGCCACGCTGCGTGCGGCGATAAAGGTTGAAAGTGCCGGAGAAATTTATTTCGCTCTGGAGAAAAATATTGAAATTATTAATATTCCCGCAAGTGCCGAATAGAAGAGAGAAAAAGAGGATTTTCTAAAGTTGATGAGGGAGGTTTTCTAAAATTGATCGTATTCGAAAAACTTTATTTTTAGCACTTTAATCCTTTTCCGTAATTGGTTTTCAATTATAAAACTTAACTTTTATTTTATGGGATATTAAATTGAAGTTGCTTAAAGCGAAATGTTATTTTAATGAAGAGATATCAAAATGCGAGATGCCATTGAAATTGGTGAAGAATTTCGACTCTAATTTCCTAATTAATTAATCTCTCTAAAAAAAGGTAATTATACTGAAGTAAAGTTTGTGTCAAACGGGAAAATGTTCTATTTGCCTTTAAAAATTAATAAATTAAAAATTAATGATAACTTACTGACGTTAAAGAACTCGAAGGCCATTTTTGTCTACGTATTATCGCTACCGAAAGTCGATTCCGTGTTTTGCAACGACCTACGTTCGTCTTCTGTCATTTCTGGATGATCACTATAAATTTTTGTCTACGGTGCAAAAAAAAAAAAGAATTTACATCGACTCTGTTCAAGATGTTCGAATGTATCGTTTAGGAAGGGAACGCCATCAAAAGAATATAATTGTATCATTCGACGAGCGCAGGTTAATTTCTCGTTACGCTGCACTTTCGGTCGTCCCGGTCGCACACACTCGATTTTACAAACGGAATATAATTACGTCGTCTGTAATACTTGAACAGAACGGATTCTCGTGCGCCTCGTATTAGCCGGAGGAGATTAATCTCGGAGCAGAGAGTACGTGTGTGCGCGCGCGCGCGCGCGTGTGCATTTTTACACGCGCGAACGTATGACTTGTCGTCCCGGACGTATCGTGTTTCTTCTTCCTTTTTTTCCACGACGCCGACTCTCCATTCAAATCGACGTTGCAAAACGTCGCGTGTTGCACATCGTTCGTCGCCGGAATGAAATATTTACTTGCCTTGCGACACGGCGAACGTCATCGTGCGACTCTTCGGGGGCACCATCTTTCGTGCTATTCCTCACGGAATCTTGGAGCTCACTTCGATCGAGCCTTGCGGAGCAATTGTTTCCCTTGGCGTCCTCGCGAAATGCTCGTCTATATCTTGCATAGATAGAGAGACATTAATGAAAATTACTACTCTCCTGTTTTAACAACCGCATTGAATTACGATTCGTTGTTTTGTCGTTTCGAGTGTCGCGAAAAATTCGATATTTCGCGACACCCGAGCGAGAAAGTATCGCGATACTTTTCGATAATATTCGTATTCGTACGATTCGTGAATGTACAAACACGGAGATTGGTTTATGCCGTAAACGAAGGTCAATGTTAACGCAACACGTGCCTATTCTTAATTACGCGAAAGCGGAGAGGTGTATTTTAATGCGGTTTATGCGCTCGTTTAAAATGATATCGCCGCGAGGATTACCGCGATTGTAAAACGTCTTTGTTTTATGGCGTTTTATGCATCAGATTCAAGTTGCTTGGATTAAACGAAATGAAATAATTGACACGTTGCGCTTATTCGTTACGCGTTACTCGTATTTATATCGCGACAGCACCAACGATCTATCGGGGAAAGTTTTTAGATGCATAAACACCGTGTTAAAAATGTTATTCAACGTATGCCTGACCCATAGTGTAAAAGGGGGAAGATCGTCCCGACATTGAACGCGCGAATGTATATTCACGCAGGCGGCTTGCCGTTCTTGGACGCTTTAATGTTCCTCGTTCCAATGCACGATAAATAAATAGAATAAGTGACTCGGTTATACGATCGACTCAGCGACGTCACGATCGTGCAAATATTCATCGTTTGCATTTATATTATCACGTATAGAGTATGTGATAATGCAAATGTCGTGCGAGCGGGACTCGACCGACGACTACAACGAGATTATAGAAAAATACAGCTGCGAAATAAATGCAAACTTATCTGCCGACACCCGCGCGGCCGTCTCTCCGTGAACGTTAGTCGAGATCAACCGGCATTTAACTGATTTTCCGTCTCCCGCCGATTCCGCATGCCAACTGGCACGTGTAATAAAACACGTTTGTGCTTAAAAATACGAGAAAGGATTCAAATATTTAATATAATTTTTGGCACGGCCAGTTCCGCGTTACGTCAAAATTTTCCTTTAACAACAGCTAAATCTTACGCTCAAATGTGACCGTCGTGTCTTGCGAGTATAAAAATGTAAATATTCGGTGCGCGCAATAATATTTTACAAAATAATTCTTTTTTCTTAGTGTTTGTGTAAATAAAATTTTATTGCAATTAGCAATAATTGCGATTATATTTTACAATTAATTGCTAAATTAATTAATTAGTTGTGCACTTTTGTACAACTTTCACATTGCGAGTATCCGCAAATTCGAACGTTTGGACATCTGTAAAGTTGGCATCCCGAAATACGAATTTTTACGAATATTGATATGATATATCATTGTTCACAATTTTAATTATGGACAAATGTGAACAAATTGTGAATCATCGGCATCCATCTATTTATAATTCAAAAAACGCACTTAGGGATGTTGATGATGACATTTTTATTTTTAATTTTTTTGCAAATCATATTTTGTGGTAGACAAATAACGATTATTTATGGACAAATTGAGCATAATCAAATGTCATATAATTTCTCCATAATTTTGTAAAAATTCACATTTTGGAGTGTCAACTTTACAAATCTAATGTTTCGTAATTTCTCAGATGAGCATTCGATTTGGATGCAATGGCTGAAATTATATAATGTATGTTTATATATAGGAAGTTTTGTTATTTCTCAAGATGTCTCTAATATGTATCTCATATATGCTCTCTCTTCATCCGTTTTTCAGAGGGAGAAAGTTTCTCCTTCTCTCCTTTATCAGAACCACATGGTCGATTCGCCCTTTCGACCATTCGCCGAGAGAAATATAATACCATCGCGATAAACTACGTTTCTTCTACTTCTCTTCCTGAACATAACATCATCGCATCTATCCTAAACTCTACGACTGTGGTGCTTTTGTTTCTCATGGCCACTCTCGGTTATTTCTCGCAACGCGACGCCGAAGGAAACGTGTCCAGAAACGTGCTCCTTGTGCTCCGAATGAAAAAAAATGGCTCTCTCCGACCTTTACGAGGTTACGATACATACCCGTAAACTTTTCAATGTGATTCGCAGGTTGTGACAGAGCGGTGATGTCGAGGGCAACTTTGCCAATGTATCGCAATCTGTGCGCCGTATATACGTTGATTCCGTCGACGTCGGCAAGAGAAACGTTTCTCAAACTTTTCGTTCTGAATGAAGAAATAAATTACTTTCCCTCGAAACATCGCATATCCGTATCCGAAGCGCTCGTCGCCCGAAACTGCGTGATACGTTTGCCGATATTATCTTCAGCCACGAGTATAAATCAATTTGAACAAAGAATGAAGTCCGCCTGAATTGAAATATCACGATACGTCGCCGATATTGCTTTCAATGTTTCGTCGATTATCTTCCACCGATATCGACGAGACGTGGCACGGAGCTGTTTATTTTGAATAAAGGAATAAATTTACTCCGACCTACCTAAGACCTACTCAAGATTGCATATTTACGAATGCGCGAGCGATTAAGTATTTTATTACGGGCGGAAGCGGCGACGCGTCGCATTCTCGTAAACAGCTTGAGGAAGTAACTCGTCGAAAACTCGTCCCGTACACAAAATATACGCAATCATCAACAAATTTAGCCTCGATACATAACGGTAGTATGTAAATCCCTGAGAACATCGTCGATCGCTGCCGGTTGCCCTTCCCCCTGGAGATCGTACGTACATTTAATGATAAATTAACGGGGACGAAGTAAGAAAGCGGTTGCCAAACGTCGTACGCAAGAAACCCGGAGCCAGGCGGGATCCGTGCCGTCACCCCGGAACGCGCAAGCTGGTCGGGAATATTGTTCGCCAGACACACGGCATATGTTCATGAAGGTCTTATAGCGGCGAGAGGGAGCAGGTGGTGGCCGGGGAAAGACAGGTATCTCTCAGGGGATTTTCGGGAAGCTCGGCCTATCCGCCGAGCCAGGTACCGTGATCCAAGTTTTCTATAATAGCTGCCGCCGGCTAGGCCGGACCAGATAGATTTTGGACGTAAGGATCTTTGTAGCGAGCACAATGCTGGAGCCAGACCGCGCGATCATCCCGAGTCTCCTTTTAGAATTTTATTCCCCCGCGTGCCCTACGCCCTCTGTCCCGGATAACTTCGGGAGAGATCCTGGGAAAAGGGAGGAAAGAATGAACGTGCGACGCACATTTTCATCGCCGTTGCGGACGGTGCTTCCGCGCTATCCGTGTTCTTTTTTTTTTCTCGGTTTCTACGTGAGGTGACGTTGCCACTTCCCGACTTATCTCCTTCGGCGTGACGTTGCCTCACGTTGATAATGATTCGCATTACGAGAATCGTGAATCAGTCTACGACGATAAGAGAAAGCACGCGGTTTCCCTTGACGAGGTGAGCGAAAAGTATGCGGTATTGAACAAAGCCCGAGTCTTCACGAAGCTGTCGCTACCTGTGTTATTGCCTGCAAAATAAAATTATATTAAAATAGATTCTGGAAGATCACAGTAATTGTCAATTTCAGAGTTAGTTGTATTAGCTATTGATTTTTATATTTACGAGATTTTCAGTCTCACTTTTATGCTTCGTTTTATTCCTCGTTGTCAGCGATCTATGTTCTAATCGGGATGAAAAACATCCAAAAGTACTCAACAATTATCTCGTTCGAGTAAAAATATTTCAATCTGTTCTCTGGAACAAAATTTGTGTATCGGAAAACAATACACAGCGAAATGTAACGGGCGAATGCATACATAAACTTATTCGCGCCATATGATTGGTTTTCTACAATTGCCGTTCCTGTTTTCAGTTCGAGAAAATACGTACTGAAATTTATTTTCTTTTTGTTGTCAATATTGATACGCGATCGCGCCAATCGGTCGATCGAGAAAGCGCGCACGATGTTTACAGCCGCGGATGAGCAGTGCGCAATTTACCAGCTTGCAATAGCCTCGCAACAATCACGGAATGCGCGTCGCAATTGTTGAGCACTTTCGCTCTCACGAGCGCATCGCCGATCGGCTGCGGAAGCCGCCGCCGCTAACGTTGCAGCAAAATCGGGAAAGCTCTCGACCGTGATCTGGCTGTGTTGTAAAAAATCGTGAAAGTCAGAATTGCGACTTGTTTACGAGTACCTCGTCTCGACATGTCCACGCGCGGAGGCTTAATCAGTCTTTTAGTTGCACGTAATGATGTAAATACTAAATGTTTTAAAAATATGAAATGTTACACGCAGAGATAGAGAGAGCCTTCAAATAGGTGAAAAATAGTTTTTAAACAAAAGTATAAAAGATAAAAAAGAAAAACGTAAGAAAACTCATTATTTTTTGTAAAATTTATTAATTTAAAAAATTTTGTCAATTATGTTG
>VBVR01001897.1:15075-26486 GCA_011638315.1 Tetramorium parvispinum
TGATATGACATTATACATATATTTTAAATTATATAATATATGGTTTCTTTCAATTTTTTTTTTCAAGGTTTAATTGCTATTTCGTGTTTCAAACTTGAAATATGTTTCTACGGTATTTTATTTGAATCGTGCGTGGGTACAGTGTTCTCTAGGTAAAAGACATTCTTCGGGTTGACTAAACTTTTTGTGGAAACGCCTCTCTGCAACATGGACGAGGACGATTCCCCACTGAGAAGGGCCATAAGGCACGAAGGGAAACCAATCAGCACTCCTTCCTTTCTCTCTCTCTTTCTGTCTCTCTCGGGTGCTGACTATTATATTCACATTCCTGTAAGTTGCTATTGTAAATATATGGCTACGATAATTTCGAAATTTTCTTGGTATTTCTTGATATTTAAGGTATGACGATTGATAACTGGAAAGAAATGCGTTTTATCTCGTTGATATTGGTTTAAGTTTTTAATTTTTTTTGGACAGTTACAGTCGATGTCGATTCAATTATCGTGAAGTTTTTATACGATTAGATACCATACTAGTTGCGTGGCATCGCGTTCCTGCCAATCTTGTCGTGATATTTCAATCGGATGATCCAAAAGGTCATTGAGAGGCATCTCCCGAGAATTGTTAATCCTTTTGTTTTTTGCAATTTAAAATTTTTTTTGTTTTTTTTTTGTAATATTGGTTGAATGAAAAACTGTGACTAAAAACGAATATAAACGAAAAAGTATTCCGCGATTTTTTATCTTATTTACAATAGAATAAGTTATATAATATATTTATTATCTAAATTATTATCTAAATTATAGAAAATACGAGGTTAAGTGTAGTTGAGATATTAAGCTGCACCACCGAAAGATATCTTTACTAATTGAAAAGCATCAATAATACATAATTTAGATTCGTATTCAATTTAGATACGACAAGTGTGAAATATCGTATGCATCGATTCTTTTAACATTAGATATCACATTCGTCCTAAAGTCAAGCAAAGAGAAACAAATTTCGCGACTGTAATTGCATCGCAAATGCGCGCAGTCAATTTCCCCGAAATCGTAATGTCAAACGTAATTCTGTAACACGCTCACGCGAGACACGTTAAAGATGCCCTGTACATGGAGAATGTATACGTATACGCGACTCGCCCTTTGGTCCTCCGAGATTCGTTCTAACTCCGAAAGCTAGTTATCCGTCTACCTTTTCCCTAGGGCATCCGGCAGGGCGAGATCTTCTCTCAGAAGAAGTTGCCCTAATCGTGCGCGTCTAAGAGACCGAAAGAGCAGCTTATTTTCTTTGAAATTCGTATCTAATAATCGCACTATTGAGGCTTAATACTGAAAAAGGGTGAAAGTCTCAGAAAAATTTATTTTAGTTTCTAAAAACCCGAATTATTAATATTCATATAAGTACCAAATAGCAAAGGAGCTCTAAGTTCGCTCGTATTGAGAAGTATCGCTCTTGGTCCTTTCACCCTTTTCCCTAATTGGCCCTCAATTATACGATCGTGCCAAGTCGAAAATAAATACGAGTGGAGCAACGTCTCTCCCGCCGTACGCCATTGCCGATATAATGCGTGTCACGGTATTTCCAAAGACTTCACCTTCGAGAAGATTAAGGCTTTCGAGCTAGAATTAGACAGGGAAACGTATGTGCGCGATAGAATTAAATCTATAATTAATTTACCACATTTGTCTCGTTTCCCTCAGGAGACATAATTGTCGACATGAAAAAGACGTTTGAGACGTTTTGCAATTTTTTAATTAAAAACTGCAAACTACGGATTATCCAGAGCTACGGTTTTAATGCAATCGTCATCGATCGCGTGTCAATTAAACACGTGAAATTCGGGCAAACGTATGACGAAGGAATTTCTGCGATATTTTCGCGAAAGAGGCGACGAAGCCATCGGAACCACGCGCGAATTTCTTAGTCAGCGGCCATGACGGAGAGGCCGCAACCTTTTCGAGCGGAGACGCCAACGTGCGAGTCGGTTCGCTCGAGTAATTGCGCGATTGCCTCGGCACGGCGCAAGACGCCCGAGCGCAATCGCGTCGTACGTTCGATAAATCGAAGGCGGGCTCCCCGGGGCTCTTGCACGCGGGACTGGTTCGCGTTTACTTCGCAGGGGCCCAGTTTTTAGCGCGAGTCGCCGGCGTATCGCCGATCGCGAGCGCGGAACGGCCGCGTTCGGTCGCGCGCAATTCCGCGCAATCGCCGCGCTTAGCGTCAATATCGCTGTTTATTAATAAATATATGCGGTCACGCCGTGCATACTTGCACGCGTGTAACCGATTCGGCGTTGCTTAACCGACACGGCAAGACGCTCGCTGCGAGACCGGACGTCTTTTCCGCCGCCGAGATTCTTGGAATTTGATATTTAATATTGCAGGTTTCTCTCTCTGTTCCCTGTTTACAGTTTGAAAGTTTAACCGAAGCTTCGATAACCTTTAACTATTGATGCTTCCGTATTGAAGCGGTTGTTACATCTTTCTTAGAAAAGTCTTATCTATAATTGCAGATAAAGGATGGGGGGGGGGAAGAGGAAGAGTTAAGTCTGCATATCGCTAGAAAAATTCTAAATAATTAATGCGCGCGTGATAAAAAAATTGTCTAGTTGGCATAACATGCAATGGATCGTGATTAAATTTCGCAATGTAGTAAGCGGTAATGACTTTTGCATCAAGCGGATATTCTTATGGATTTGCGTTGTAATAAGCGTGCGGCACACTCCGCAGTATTTAGTTTCATTCTTTGTTCATAATTAATGCATACGGAGAATTAAATCAAGGATCACCGTTATACCGTGCAGAGAGAAAGAGATGAATAATGATTTCCTTTTACGTCAATATATCAGCTAGAAAATTTACATCGCATAAACATTTCATAACACACGTAGTCTATTTAAAAAAAAAAGGAAACCGCGCTTACAAATGCATTCTACAATACATTTCTAATAGCCGATGAATTTATATGCAATTACGCCGCAATTACGACTGTCCTTTATTCTTTTTTTTTAAATTACTACAAATATTTAATACGGGTATATATAATTGCGCTGTTGTGGTGATATAACGGACGAGAATATTGAAGACAACAGTTGCGAAAGTTAACAAGTGCACGGACCGACACAGTTCTCTTTTTGCAATATATATTTTATACGGCACACAGGGTGGCCATAATTTCCGAAAACTCGTTATACTCGGGATCCGCAGCGAAGAAAATGCATTCGCTAGAGGACCAGATCCTCGTCGAACGTATTTTGAATATTTTAATACGTACGTCCTCCCGTCACACACTTTCCAAATCTGCCGATTGAGAATTTCCTATTTCCGCATTCTTGACTGCAGTAAATGCAATATTATCTTTATAATATAACATAGAATATATATATATATAGATTTCTATTAGCGAAAATATCGATAAGTTTATAATAATTACATAAAATAGTCACATGAGATATGTAAACGGGATTCGCATATATAACGCAAAGCAAAATAAATATGTTATCATTCGAGTTCAATCCTTCGACTAATTTCGTAAAATGCAAACTTGGTTGAACATTTTTTATCCTTAATGAATAAATAAAATTTTATAACTAGATTTAAGCTTCTTTAATATACATATATGTATATCCAATATGGCTCGCTTTGTCAAAGTTAATGGAATTTCTCTTGCATTAGAGTAATATAACATTTCTATCGTTATGGGAAACAAACAATGTTATATGACTGGCACGGCTATTCAAGTATCGATAAAAATCGAATAGAAAAACAGTGTCACATGTTACGAAGAGATTGTCCGAGTGAGAGCAAACGCTATATCACCAAAAATGATATTTCATCTCGATAGTTTTTATTGATTTTTTTTTCCAATAATATTTTATTTGAAGAAAAGTAAAATTTAGAAGAGCAAGCGAGAGAAAGTATTGGCTTTGGATTTCTAAAATATAATTGTGACATAGAAAATGTGTAATAGTCATTCGTTAAACGATTAACTATCTTGTTAATCTTTTATATATATATAA
This sequence comes from Tetramorium parvispinum, assembly GCA_011638315.1. Lineage (NCBI taxonomy): Eukaryota > Metazoa > Arthropoda > Insecta > Hymenoptera > Formicidae > Tetramorium > Tetramorium parvispinum. The sequence continues at coordinate 19,097 of VBVR01001897.1, forward strand.
AATATAAATTATATATATATACACATCTGTTGGAATTTTATATATGTACATATATTTCTTTAATTAAAAACAGAAAGTCCAACGCGTGTGACAGAAAGTAGAAAAACTAATGCGATGAGGAGGACATGAAATCAGTAGTCGGATCACTATCCCTCGAAGAGTAAGGTGGGTCGGTCTTTCTCTTTCTCTCTCTCTCTCTCTCTCGTCCTCGCTCTTCGCGCCGTGGTTCTCTCTGTTCGCCTCTCATTCTCCATCTTCCTTCCTCTCGAGCTCTCTGAGGTGCCAGCCAGTTTCGTGATACGAAGCGGTTTGGATCGATAGAGAGTGAGCTCCTTCGAGCCCTCTCGGCCTGGCGATTCCTGGAGGATTCGGAGGGAAGCGCCGAAACGCGCTCTTGAAGAAGGCCCCCGGCAACCAGGCCTCAATTTCCGACCCGGGGACCAATGACCTTTGTTCTTGTCTGGATGGTTCGAGGACTCGAGTGGACGATGAAAGTTCTGAGATCGACTCGACTCGAGTCTCGAGTCGAGTCGTGGGCAAGGCGACGCCAGCTGTGTGTCGGAAAATCGAAAACGCAGCTGCTCGAGAACGAGCGCCGCTGCTATTTCGAAGGAGTCGATGGATTTCAAGCCGATAGCTTGTTACACGGCCGCTACACTCGAATCCGTGCCGAAATAGTTCGAAATAGTGCGCGCGCACGGCTGTGTATACAGGACCGTGGGCGCGCGATGAAATATGAGAACAATATACGAGAGCAACAAAAGAGTATGTGATGGAGAATTATACGGTATCGATTGAAGCGCGATTTATATTTTTGTCTTTGTTGAAAAAGAAATTTTTCAAGACTTTCCTGTGCGATCTTTATTCACGTGTCGCTGAAGGATTACAGCTTGAGTAAGATATTAGCGCAGTTACTTGAAACACATCCACGAAATGACAAATTCCTACAAATACATCGCGGTTTTCGAGTATATATATTCGCCGACGGGTTTTTTCCGTCGTAAAATACTCTCGTCGCCGCACATTTTGGTGCTATATTTTAGAATGATTTTCCACTTTCAAATGCTTTTTAGTGACATTTTCCATGATATTACGCTAAGAGCGTTTCGTATCTGACACAAAGCGAGGAATCACTAAATCTTGGGCCGGTCTGGTGTACGGCATGTGGTGTGCTTCGTTTTATCGAATCCAAGCTGCAGCATAAAATGTGTTACCTCCGCCCTTACGGTAAACCTCGAGCCGCAGACGTTAACGCATTGTCTGCCCTGCGAGTTTTTTACCGCGGGCACGCCATAGTAGAATTTTCATCATCATAAGCATATAATGATAAAATATTGTATCATATAATTAAATAAGACTATATCGTTGCAGATAGTGCGTTGAATAGCGCCCTTTTTACTTTACATTGTTATCTATTTATGCTATTCAGAATTTTATATTATGTAGCATTAATCTTTTTACAAGCATTAAAAAAAAATAGAAAGGTTAAATGGCCAAGAAAACGAGTAAATAAAGGAGTTCATATAAAAGTTTATTTATTAACTTTATTTTCCGATAATTAGGAAATAAGTTACGTATATATGTTTCGACTTTAGTAGCTTCAATACATATAAAAATAATGAAAATGTGATTTAAGTAAAAAAAAAGAATAGGCGCAACAAATAAATAAATTAAAATAAAGTAACATTAAAATAGTCTTAACAAGTTCAAAGTGTTCAAAATCATAAATAAACGGAAAAAATATATATAGGGTCAACGACAGGCTGTGGCAAGGGACCAGAAACATCATCTTTTCAGAAATGTTGAGAACGCTGGTCACCAGTGTTTACGAGTTGACTGCCACCATGGCAGTCAACTGAAGTCTAAACGCTAATGTCCGAAAAGTCCGCACACATGTGTTAACTCAGACCCATCTCTCCTTTGGCTTCGCTTCGGTTTTTGCTTTTGTCGCTTCCTCTCTTCATATCTCTCGAGGGAAAGAGAGAACCGCAATCGCCGTTGCCGTCGTCGTCGTCGTCGTCGTCGCTGCCGTCGCCGCTACCGCGAGAGCAGTAGTTTAAAGGTAAACGGGTTTCTCTCCGCTCGCGCAGACACACCGTACCACATCACCAGGAGGCTGGGCCCCGCTGTATATACGTACGCGCAGCGTGCGCCCGGCACGAATCGCCGCGCATATTGAGGCAACGGTGCCTGCCTGCCTGCGTGCCTGCCTGCCTGATTGTCTGGTTTGTGATGTCCGCTCGATGCATATGCTCCACGCGCGCCGCTTCAAAATTTCATAAGCTCGAGAAAAGAAATCGGAGGATATCGGCCGATGAGCAGTTTATAATGAAAAATCAAGACAGAGAAGAGAGAGAACTCTTCGGCTTCAAGCTCGAAACGTACTGCTGACGCCAAGTCGGCGTTTTCATCGAGATCGAGCCTGAACCTTTTTGTTTTATATATTTTTAGCTTTCGCGAGGAAATTGTGTTCGGTTAAAAATATTCGCATTGCGAGCTGTGAGTTTAAGAACCCAGTAAATAAGCGAAACAAAGCTCGGTAACGAAAGGCATCGGTGTACGTCATTGTAGAGCGACTATACTGGAAGAGCGGACTACACTGGTCTTTGTATTATGAAGATCGATAATTCGCTCTTGCTAAAGTCCAACTTCCTCTAATAAGCTTTGTCTTAATAATTCCTTCGTCAAATGACGCGTGTACATACCACACGCGTAATGGCAATTTTTATTCGCGGCAACGAGACGGAGTCGTGAATATTTATCGCGCGGGACGAGAAGCCGCGATTCTCCGCTTTTGAGCACCTCAAAACGCGCGAGAGCGTGCTTTCGAGAACGAAACATCTTGTTTCGTACCGGTTCACATGGCAGTTAGTGGATTTTGCGCGAATCTCAATCTCTCGGAATATTATTTTCACTTCTGATTTCATTCCTCAACGATTTGAGAAACTTATTCTCACCGTGTTGCGTTTCTCGCGTTTACAAGCTTCGAATATACATATATATATTTTTTAGCAGTGTCTTCTGCAGTGTCTAATGTAAAGCAGAATCGCGTTGCATAATTCCGCGCTACACTCTATGTCTGCATTGTACCTTCATCGAGAAATAGTTCTTCGAACACGATCAATAGTCACGATGCATCGCGAAGAGAAGACGATATTAAAAGTACAATACTGGAAGAATGAAAGAATTCGTGGTCTTCTATCTATATGTATACATATACATACGCACATATATATATTTATGTGTATAGTCATTGTTTGACGATCTCTCTCTCTCATTCGTGTATCATATTTTGTTCAAAGGCATTTATCACAGAACAGGCTTTGCCTCTTTAAAGATCAAATGCTCCGTCTCTTTCTCCCTCCGACTCGCTTTATCACGTTGTCAACGATGAGCGAGCCAGCACGAGAAGAGGCACGCCTAAAAATACACGACGAACTTACGATTATCGTCGGGCCCGCAGACATTTTTCCTTCGAACACGGACCCAGAGCCCACACGAAAGCAGAGAGAGGGCCCGAAGTCCAGGCCTGAAAGCAACGGGGCCCTGGATATTCCGGTTCACTTAATCGTTTCCTTGGACCTGTGCCGGAGATCACGGGGCAACCTAGCGTGGTGATGGTTCTCCGGCCCAAAAAGGCCCCCAAAAAACGGCGGCGGGCCGAGAGAGGATCCTGAGAGAGAGATCCTCGCCACGTCGAATAACGCAAACAGAACACCATGTACAACTTCGTCTAAGTTATTTATCGGGGGATGATATTGTTCTGGCCCAACTCTGAACGTGTCTACACGCTGTTCTACTACCGATGCGTTGAATTTAGAAATCAACTTTTAATTTAGATAAATGGAGGAATGATTTTCCTAATAAATAATAAAAATAAATGGCTTTTTGGTATTTAAATTTAGTATGTATATATATATAGCGAAATATATTTACGATTTTTTAACTATAACTTACAATTTAATAAAAAGTTCTAAATGAAATTAATGAGATTTAATTTTAAAAAAATTTTTTTTTCTTTAAAAATTCGAGAAAATGAATGTGAATTATATGTTTAAAACTTTTTTAAATGAGACTTTCCATTTTCTAAAAAAATGATTTTTTATATTCGTCAGGTACACTTAACACGCATTTGTGTATATACAATACATGTTATACTATAATAAGATAATAAGATGCAAAGAGGTGAATAGAAGTAGGTCATGGTTATATCGGTGATTTATTTATTCAAATCTGAAGTTCTGATTTTGCTGACATTAATCGTGATATTGAGGAAAATAATAACAATTTGACACACAAATTAAATGATGACTTTACAGGGACAGCTCTACACGTATTATCAAAGATTAAAGAACTTAAAGATATAACATTGCTATTATTTACAGACGTTAAATTGCTGTAGTTAAATACGATTTTAACGTTTCGTTTCGTATTCACGTTCTTGGAGTACCTCGCACTTGCGGAAATTACGGGAATCAATTATGCATATGGTATTCGAATAGAACATATTTCCGATGGGGACTCGCTTATCCACCCCGTTCCTCCCTCGATGCGGTGCCGCCGCCCTCCTTACTCGCACCATTACGTTAATCGCTAAAATGCATCCTTGTGTGTTTTTTTTTTTCTATCGCACGAAACTGTCCTTCTACTCTGTCCTTTTCGCTGCACGGAATTATCTCTATTCCTTTCGCTTGCGTAGATTATAGTTAACGTTTACATCGCCCAAGTAGCAATAAACGTCACTCGTACCTTTACGGATGGTGGAAACTTTCCATTTGTTTTCCCCCTTGCGCTTCGACCTATCGGCGCGACTGTATGCATTATTCGTAAGTGCCTCCCTTGTTGCATTAACGACTGATTGTACCTCGATTCATTATACAAACATCGCGATCGATAAGAGAGAGAGAAAGCGTTTTGCGTGGATATGATTTTTTTTCCTTCTCCTTGTTGTCTTAATCTAGAACTCGGATGTCTAAATGTGCGTCTTACGTGCCGGTGAGCTGTTGAAAAGGAGCGCTCATTCGGATGTTGTTAATTCATAGAACCGATAATCTTTCTATAGAATTGCCGATCTTATACATTTTGCAAAGGAAACCCTTGAGAGACTTGAGAAAATAGATCTGTGAAGTTGGTATCCCAAAATGCGAATTTTCACAAAATTAATATGGCATTTGTTTGCTTCCATATTTGTTCCTAAGTAGGTAATCATTTCCATATTTCCATATTTGCTGCTAAATAATCATTATTTGTCCACCTTGCAAAAAAGTGTTTAAAAAAATTAACAAAAAAATTGTATCATCATCACTTTTAATTTTTTAGCAAGGTGAACAAAAAAATATTTATGAATAAATGTAGGCAAACTGGACAATTTGGGATTTCCAATTTCACAGACTTGAAAAACATGCAGTTAAAGTGTGCGAGGAACTTTAATATCTAATTGTAAGCAACCTTCCACGTTGCTGATACTGCGATAAGATAAATCCTTGTTTTATTTCACAATTTTGATTCTTAATTTAATTCGATCTTAAATTTCACGAATTTATTACAGTCTGATTAACTGGTGACTGGCCATTCTAAAATATTGTGCTTACAGTATTGGTAAAGATAAAGTGAATATTTCAATAGCATTTTAAGAGAATAATAGATAATAGCTATCTATAGATAGAAGTTAAATCGTATATAAAATTCATTCATTAATTCGCGGCTCCATAAAGAGTAAGCTTTACTGCTTTTGATCATGCTAATTTTCTTTTATTCGATTCTGTCGGTTAAACATATGATTTGAAATATTTAGTGAAAAATTATTTCGAGTTCGCGACATTTTATCTACTTTTGAGAAATAGTGATAAATTTTTTATATATATATATTGGCGTATTCAAAACGCGTTTTTAAAGATGTTAGCGCATTTTTATGTCTTTCTATCCTTATTTTACATTTATTAAATAATAAAGATAGAATTCCGAACAGGGGCATGTGTAGATAAAATTAGGAGACAAATTCTAAAATTTCCTTCGAGATATCCAACAAAATTAAATAACGTACCCTGCATTATTTATAGCGACAATACATCATTCAAAAGTCGCCTTGCGAAAAATTGTCACTTGTCAAAGTACCCTGCATGTCGCACGAATTTCATAGATTTTCAGGTTCCCCTGCCTGCGCGGCGCGATACGAAATATCGATGTTTTCGTTAAAAAAAAATATTCCTATCCGTTTGTCTTTTTGACAACAATCGCATCGTTACATAAAGTAGCCGTTAATCGAAGAAGAATCCACGAGCGCTATTTACGACGCGCGCCCGACATTTTCGGAAATTAGCGGCGTAAATATTCGCATTACGTGACTTTGCTAACGTCCCGTTCGGTTTATTGAGTATGATTTACATGCAGTACGTATATATATACTCGCTCCTTTTCACACGAATACCTTACCATTACGATATTCCAGTGTTGGTAAAAATATACGATCTCGTAACAACCAACAAGATTGTTATTTCTCAAATAGAATGATATCTATTTGTACTTTATTACGTATGTACAAACGGAACTGCTTGCGATAATAATTTCGATATATTTATAAATTCGATAATTTTAATTTTAATGCAGTACAGAAAATTCTTGTAACTATCAAATACTTGTAACTATCAAAGACAATATCGATTTTCGCTTAAGACGATTGAACTTTATATTTAAAACGGAGATAGGGATGTAATGAATTTCCATGAGACTATTTAAACTCTCGAGAAATGCAGATTGGAGCAACTTTGCATTTAGATATAAATGCGGTCGCCAGGAAATGTGCGCGATGTCGCGTATGAGATATACATATTTTAACAACACTGGCCGTGCGACGCGACGCGAGCTAAGGACGAGCGAGGGAAAACTGAGGATTTAAGCAGAGATGATTAGACTAATATTTAACGCGATATATGCAAAAGTCATCCTCGAATTAGAAGCGTAGGACGTGTAATAAACGTCGAGGAGTGCATCCGATTTAACCGTCAGTCGGTTGCACAAGTTATTTATTTTGATGATCGATTACATGTATTTTAAAGTGTTTGAAGATGGAACACAATGCTTTCAGATAAGCGTAACCTATCGTGAGATATTTCTCTCTTCGCGACATATATTTCTTTTTAACTGGATGAATTATTCGAGGCGATATTTAAAACATTGCGATTTAATTAGGTTTGTGAAATTGACACCTCGAAATGTGAACTTTTACAAAATTGTCCATAATTTGTTCACATTTCTGATCCATAAATAAGAAAAAATTAAATATAAGCAAAAAAATTCATCATATTTGTTCATAAAAACAATTATTTATGGACAAATGTGGATAATTGGAATCTATATTATATATTATATATATATATATATATATATATAT
>VBVR01001898.1:0-26484 GCA_011638315.1 Tetramorium parvispinum
CTTCTAGATACACCTAATGAAATAAGCTTCCAACTGAATTCAATTCAACCTAAATTTTTAGGTTGGTCAGATTGAAAGCTAACTTCGGTATGATCTTTGTTCGTCTACACTACCAACTAGGATGAGCCACTAGTAGGATCATCCTCTAGTGTAGACAGGGCATTAGCAGATGACCCGAATTGATTTCGTATCGCGGCAACTTTCGCGCCTCGATGGTCCTCGCGTTGCTTAAAAGTCAGGCGACGAACATACGCGCCCGGTTGTACCATTTGGAGATTGTGGAAATTCAATTACACGATCTTCCTCCCCCTCTCATTTTGCTCTCAACCCCTGTTCCATTGTCTCGTTAGTTGATTTCACGGGACGACAAAGCGGAAGGAACAGGGAAATACCGGCCTGACGATAAGCTCGACGATAAGTGAAGGAATTCGGGAAAATTTCTAAATGGAATTTCTGATAAAGACGGAAGCGGGCGCAAGGCAGACGATATAACCTAGGGCAAGTACGCTCCAGCCGGAGAGCGAAATCATACTTTTCGGTATTGCGGAAACTATTTCAAGAACGTGGCGTAGAGTAGCAGCACTGCACTTTTTAAACAATTTCAATAATCTGAAAAAGTGACGTTTTCCTACAGAAAGAATCTCTCTCTGCCGACAGATTTCAAACCACTTTAATTGCAAACATTTTCTTTTTACATAAACAAATTTTTTTAGGAGCCTCAACTTTAATATAACTAGCAAAGTATCGGTAATTAAACGTGTTCTTTTATAAACGTTTAAAAAGTGAAAAAAATTTTTATTCCATTTTATCCTTTATAAAGTTGATAAAGTTATTATGATGAATCAATTATTAATGAAGTCTAGGCTGTTGTCCGTTAGTGGTCAATATTCTTATCTTTATGCAATAGTGTAATAAATTAAGCCGTGAATACGAATAATCCTGATAATGCGTTGTTGTACATTATTGATATTACGACAATGAGTTTCGTGCGTGGGAAATACCATCGGCAAACGGGTTGCTTCGAGTTCGTATAATCCCACGTATTATGAGAGCAGCGCATATTATAGCGCAGGATTTGCGGCTATTTTCTGATCTAAAGCGCTGTTTAATACGAATTGACTTTATTACTTCATTGATTACAAACTTTAGTCGATATACGTCGCGTACAGTTCATATTAATGCACGTAGATCTAGTAAATAAATGAAAACTAATAGAGCGCACGATAATGTAATACAATTCAAGTACACGCGATATATTATTTAAAATATAAAAGACTATGCGATAAAAAATATTTCTTGAAACAATTACACATTGCTATTTTTACGTTTAAAAAATCACTTATCTTTCAAGTGCCGCTTCGCAATTTTAAAGGTCACAGGATCGTGTTTCATTTCACAAAATGTGTGTGGACACTAGACAAATATTCCAACAGAGATAATTCCATCAAAGTAACACGCTCGCGGTCGCGAATTAAATTGCCTGCGTATATTTGCGTACAATGGCGCCAGCTCGGTGAAGGCGTCAGGAAATTTTCGTTTTATAATGACGCAATTAAAGCATAATGCAGCAACGCGCGTATCACATTACGCAAATGCCGGGTGGATGTCCTGACAGGCGAAAGACGGGGAAGAGGTACGATAAAGGGGTGCAGCGTAGCACCGAGTGCGAGCTCAGCAAGTATATGGGTATACACCCATGTGCATAGCCGGTACTGCAAAGGGAACACGCGAGGATTAAAGTGGAAGGTTCGTTGAAAATTAACTGTAAACTCAATTAATCCTGAAAGCGACAACGTCGATGCTCGCGTGCATTAGTGCAGGCATTACTAAAAAGAAGCCCTGTTTTCGAATCGGTAGTAGGTAGTTAGCGCGACGAACTAAAAGTCAGACTTTAAACCGATAATAATGTGGTTGATAATGATATTAACTTCTTTTGCACTATTTTGCCCACGCGAATATATGATTGAGAGAAAACGTGTATCGTTCCCTCTGAATAATTCATTATAATTAGACGTTCGTTGAATTCGTTTATAAATTGTAATTCATTTATAAATTGTTCTTTTTCTTTAGTATTACATTAATATACATTTTTAATGAAGCATCGCAGATAGGTTTAAGTGAGGGAATATATAAAGTAAATTATGCCGTTCGATTTCAAACGTCTAGCTGTCCTGCCGCGTTATAAACGCGACAGTCATGATAAAAACGGAATAAAAACGGAAACGCCCCTTGAAATGTATCTTGTGATAAAGATTTAATGAAACGCGCGGCAAAAGATAAGAAAGAAACAAAGACGCAATATTCTTTTCGAGTGATTTAAACATTAAAATACTCGGCTTGCAGGCGAATAGAATCGACAGTAAGCCAGCGGAGTTGGAAACGTTTCTCATATTTTATTAGGAGCCCCGCCGCGCTACTACGGCTCTCTTTACATGCCGGTGCATTTTTAACCGGTATGGCTTTATAAATACAAAACTGTGAGCGTGCTGCAATTCAAGGCGCGAATACCGCTGCCGCGTTTTCTACGGTGGCCGCTATCGCGAGAGCAATATTTAAGCGATAAACACGGGAGAGGCGAGGCGACGGCGTGCAATAATGATCAGGAAATACGATGCCGTGGTATCGTCGAAACACGCACCTGTTTCGAGTTCCCCGTATAAGCTACGCGGTGTCTAGATCGCTTATTATCTCATAAGGGGATCGTCTTTTAAGTACGTCGTTGTTTAACCTTTATCTGAATAACTGGGGCCTGGATGCTTTGATATAGGTATACGCGTAAAGAGCTGATACAAACGATACCGGATACTTTGTCGGTTATACTTACATCGGCTTCGTGAAAAAAATACATATCACATATGTATCAGAATTTATTCTATATGAAACGGCAATGACGTTTCAGTACGCATAACTGTTATATCACTTTTATCGTATTTAATTTCCTTGGTTATTTGATATCTTCAATTCATCTAAAATATCGTATAAAGTATAAACTAGTTATGTATCGCTTTATACAAATATTACAACTGTGATAAAATTTTATTACAACCTACGGTAATAATCGAGCATTTTTATATTTGTATAACATATAAATATAAAACGTTATCTCCAACTATTTACGAACGAACGAAATCGTTTGCGGTTTCTAAAAAGGTTTCGTAAGAATAAAATAGAAATTTGTGTTCATTCCTATCGGCAAAAAAGTCTTACTAAGTAAGCTCGTCAATGAAAATTACTTTTCCCTTGAATTATGACATGAGTCTGGCTGTTGCTTAACTAACGATGCATAATTGGCCTGAAGTAGTTAGCATGCATGACGTTCTATGAACGACGATACATTGTGTGAAACTATTGTCTGCCGTCGATTGCTTGCTAATATCATCTGCTAAAGGATCAATGTTAACGACCCAGCACGTAATATATCGGATTCCCATTATAATCAGAGATCAAGATCGACTACAGCATTGCGTACGTCAACTGCATTGATTGATAAGACAGTCACGTAATGCTGCACGATTATCCTCACCTGCTGTTGCCGGTGAGAATAAATCGATCCGAGTAATTGCACAGTAATAAGTTGGAAAAAGTAAAATGAAAATATTTGTATGCACATTTTTAACTGTCAAATAAGTCGCATCAATCATAAAAATTCTATAGAAGTATATATCGTGCAACATCAAAATGTTAAAAATCTCTAATTGCATTACATAAAGCACTGTAATTATCGCAGGTCTAACCATATTAAACTTCTGTAATAATCAACACTCTAAAAACGGATTTAATTAGAGTGAAGAGAGCATCCGCATATTTAATTTCCGCGGTACTCCACGGTGTTAAATTATAACGCGAGGGCAGCATTACGTGTACGACGTAAATTCAGTCTCGGCAGAAACACACCCTCATACCGAATTTTTCGATGGAAACGTGGCGGCGCCGTGGTGCGTGGTCCTTTGACGGCAAAAGGGAGAGCAATCCCTTCTGGTAGCTGGTAGATCTACGGGTGTAGTGGCAGCTCGTTAAGCTTGCGGCCGCCTCTGAATGAAGGTAATGGAGTGGGCCTGCCCGGTAATCTAAATTTCTCATGTCGAGGAGACGTGGAACCCGGCGACGCGGTGTATCACGCCGACGCTCGGCTCTTTTCGTCGCGTACGCACACGGCCACCCTGAGGAGAGAGCGCGGCCCTCGCGGCGACGAGGGATAAGTCTCTCGCGTCTCGTGCGCGCTCGAATCAACCGCTCGCGACCGTAATAAAAATTCACGCGGGTCGGCCATCATGCGACCGACACGCACTGCGTATCTTTATGGTGGCCCATAAAGCCGCGTAATTGTGAAATATTGCCGGGGACGGGCAACGGGCTCGCAATGGAAAAAAAAATAGAAAAAAAAAACAGAGGAAAGGAAAGAACGAGACGACGCGAGGGTGGGCGACGAGAGAGGGCGAAGGAAAAGACGTGCGCGCGACTCACCCCAATGGGGAGCCGTCTAAAAATGACACCGGCGCAAAAAAAGCTCGAATAAATCAAACCGTATTACATCTCCGGCTAATGCAAGATAGTGGCACGGCTTAGAGCCAGGGACGAGCAACGGCAGGAAGGACGAACGTGGCAGGGACAATCGAGCCGGAGAAAGCAAGTCGCGACGGCGCGGCATGCTCGTTTACGCGAGCTCCCCTTTAACGAGTCGTAGCATGCGACGGCGGCAGCGGTAAACGCGTACAGTCCGCTGAATTACTACATCTGTTACCGCGGCGTTCGCGATGCGCCGCGTCGCATATACGCGCACCCCTGGGAGATATCCCCGACGATCGTCGAGGCGAGCATGCCTCCCGATCTCTCGTCGGAGAACGGCGCCGGGAAAGCCGCACCGAGAGGGAAGGGAGAAATTGGTTCGTCAGCGCGACGGCGACGCGAGAAGCTATTAGACCGAGCGACAGGATTTCACGCCGCGAGCCGACGATTCCCTCTCCCACCCCATACGAAGATAATCATCGGCGATATTGCGTGATATAAAACGGCGATAATATGATTTATGGGCCACCAAGAATGTAATCCTGGGTTCTCCACTGCTCCAAGTCGAGCCATCTCGATAGGTTCGGTATCGATCGCACAGATAGATCCGTATGATTTAGCAGCCGTTCCCGATATTCTTCTCCATGGATGGATTTACAGGACATCGATCTGGGATTGCGCGCGATTGGAAACGAGGAACGAAAGAGTAAAAAAATAAATTATTCGTCAATGCGCCTTGCAAATTATTCTGCAAAACGTATTTCTTCCTGAGCTCAATAACAAGGAATGGATATCGAGTCGAGTATCCATATACTTTTAAATTAGAGGTAAAACGGTTATACCACTCCCATAAAGCTATTATTGCACGCTCAATTGGGTATCGTAGAAAACATGCTTTCGGTTCTCCGATGCATCGATCCTTTTCATCTTTAATTTGAAAGTTACTTGTGTCATATTTTCCTCGAGAGATGATCATAGTCGGTGCCATCGATAAAAAGTACGCAACTCAAACTACTGATCGCATTAAGATCACGACTTCTCGTTATACTTGTAGTCTTTATCATAGAAAATAAATCTTCGCTAAACGAATTTTACAAGTCCGTGGTTGCTGCTATTGAGAAATAATACATTTAAAATTGAAGTATTTATTTAAAATAGAGGTACAGAGATTGATGGTACATAATACTGCATAAAGATAAAAATTCAATGAAAATATTTCTTTTACTCTGTGAGTATATGTGACTAACAATTTTTTCTTGTTTCAATCATCAATCTTTACTTTCACTTTTCCGTTAAAGAGAAAAATATAAAATATATTTATTTGTTCCTTCTCTTCACGCGTATCTACTACCATTAACCTTTAACTTTGAATCTTTACCTCAGACTTTCAAATTAGGTATTCGCGAAGACAAGGGTTGAACTAATGTTCGCGAAGTGAACATGTTGATTTACACGCGGCTATGTCGTCTTACGCCTTTTCATTCCGAGTGATCCGGGTGATCCGTTTTATCAATATTTTGCCTCGCGTTTACACCTTTAGCTATCACATTATTGCGCGCCGTGTTATAAGCCCCCCAACCTCCATCCTGACGCGCTGTGTTCGTGATCAGACGGTGAATAGGAGAGCCAGTTACCCGCCGCGGATGAAGTCGTAAGCCGACGGTCGTGTGATTCGACGACCAGGTGGGATTAGGATCCAGAAACGGCTTGTCGAGCCAGTGCTCGCAGGAATTCGCGACAATATGAGAGAGAGAGAGAGAAAGAGAAAGGGGGGGGAGGTGTAACGAAGAGAAGCTCGACAACCTGTCTCTAGGAAAAGCTGAGAGGGAAATCTCACCGCGGAGGGAATTGTAAAGGGAATGTACGATCGAGACCAACGAGTTTTGCCACACTCTCCCGCGCCGACATTACGCATATAGTTTCACCTAGTCTGACCGGGATTAGAAACTTCGACCTTTCGGCGACGGTCGTGAGACAGTCATCCAAACGAGAAAACGCATTACCGAGGAATCTTCTTGATCACCGCACGCGAAGATACACAATAGGATTTTTTCTCGAAAACACTGTAGATTATTTAGGTTATACACTAATCCCGTGTGTTCTGCATTTTCCGGTTTTGCGCGATTGTGTGTTCACGTTCTGACTGTTCGATATGAAACTGTTGCCAGTCAATGGTACAAAGTTAGTTGGACCATTGTTATTTCGTAGCTCGGAGCTGGATCAATCACTGCTATTGTACATTGAAACTAAAGCAGTAGACACATATTGGGCATATCGCTTGTAACACCAAAATACGAAATGGCACTGATCTCACATCTTCGTAAATATAATAAAAATAAAACCGATCAATTACTATAATCTTTTAGGCGTTCTTTATACAGATAAATTACGCTGGAAAATTTAAAAGGACTCTGTGTTTTGTCGGAGAGTAAAGTGACGGCGCAGCCTTTTCCGATACGCATTGCCGCTTTCACTGGGAACGGAATAATTTATGTAAACCATGATTCGTTTGCGAGGATACAGCGGTTAGTACCGTTTTCATGTATTCCCGACCAGATTTACATCGATGGTCGCGGCTCAGGAGAACACAGGTGCAAACCGTAGAGTTTCGTCGTGACGTAGGTGTCCCTACGGTTAACCAAGCTATCGGACTATTTCTCTGTTGTTGACACAAAATCATCGAGCAGCCATCTGCGGCTTACCTGCTCATCTATCGATACTGTTGACCGGTCTGTTTGACGAGTGAGTTCGACACGGCTCATTCGCAAACACTTTAACCGCTTCGAAAATATAGATGCAAATAAATCACGCTGCCGTGATAAACGATAGTGTACACCTCGGGAACGTGTTACTTAAAAAAAAAAAATAGGTGTTAGAACTATCCCGTTGCAGCAGGCATAGCAACGTAATTAATCTTCTACGCGGTAATTCCATTTTAATTAATCTTCCTCCTCGGGATTACGCACGGTATTTGAATTAATACAAGAAGGAAGTGGCGTTCGTAAAATTCAACGCGGCACTGTTACCATAATTGTGTCAGATAGTCTTTACGAATTAACGTTAGCGCGATACTTTGCGTTTTTGTGAGCTACTCTGGACCGTTAGCTGTCTCATTGTGGATTTATGATCGCAATTACACAGGTAGCAACTGTAACATTGAAACTGTAGAATGGAATTTCTGTTATATCGCAAGCTAATAAAACTGCCCCAGTACAACTGATATAAAACCGACTTCAATAAAGATGTTCTTCAATATGTATATGATGAATATTACAATAATAATCATCATTGACATGTAAAATATAATTCTAATAATTGGATAAATTTGACGTAGAGAGATTGCGTTGCTTTAAGAGCCAAAAATCCGAATTTAAATCTAAAAATCGGTACTATTAATTCGATTGACATCTCTTGGAAAGAAGAGGAAACTCACCAACAGTATTTTGCCATGTGTGAGTACGAAAATCTAATTTCTCTATTAGCATGAGAGCTGAGAGGAGGTAAAACACCTTCACCGAGATTGCTAGGATGCTGTAGGTTAATCACCTGTACATCTGAATGTAAAGCGATTTAGAGTAAAAACCTTTTTACCTTCAGGTGGAAGAGACCTGACGCCGTTGGTGTTTGAGAATCAAAGAACATACAAAAACGTGGATGTATATATCTTTTATTGGAGAAATAATAAGGAACTTTCGATAATGAAATTAACAAATGATAAGTAAAAAGAGATTTTGAGAATTTAATGAGATTGACGGTAAGTTAATGTTATATCAATATTTAACAGAATACTTAAGATTATACTTAATTATAAGTCAAATGTAATGGATATTTTGAGCGGTGGAATAACAATTAAATTAAAATGATTACCTTTTCTGGTAAAAAATGACTTTAAAATTTTACGATCTAAAAATAACATAATTTTTCGCGAAGAAATTCAAGTAAAACTTGGCTAATGATTATAATTTATTTTCAAAATCAAAATAACAGTCTAATAACTTGAGCGAAAAAGGAAGTAAAATCAGGTCAGAGAATGTACATTGATAAAAAAATAAGCATTGAACCCGTGGTAGAAAACGTCGAGAAGCAATACAATTTATAATTAGAGGACGTCGTTACAATTGAGACAATGATGCACTTAAAAGACAATTCTGATTTCAAATGGCAACTGTCTCGTTCGGCTATTAAATCGTTCGGTGATTCAAATAAAATACAACTATGCTTCACATGCTAAAAGAAAACAAAAGATAAAATACTTTTTTACAAACATGTAATTTGTCATTATGTTGATATTCAACTTTTTAATCATTGTAGTGTATATATTTTTAGATCTCTATTAAACAGATATAATTACATACGATCAAATATTTATCAAATACGTAAGATTGTGATCAATTTAAGTATAAAAAAAAACACCATATATATATATATATATATATCCTAGCGTCCTATATTTTATATCTTAGCATTACAAAATTTGGGTAAATATCGTCGATTAATGTCGATATATTTAACGTCTTTAGAAATCAGTCCACACGCTTTTATCCGAACAACGCTATCGACCATCAATATCATCCTACATTCCTCACTGTCTGAGCCCTTTGTCGCACATTCAATTCGATCGTTCACCGATTCCGCGGAGAGGTTTGCAGTGCGCGCGTAACTCGAGAATCAAAGTGAACTTTGCACGGTTAACCCATAATCAGTGCTCGACTCGCGCCCCGACATTAACGAGGGCCGATCCGCGGCTTTCCCCGCGGTCATCGATACGGCCGCCCGAATGGTTTCCGGTAATTCAGCACTGCCGCGTTCGACCACAAATTATATGCATTTTATCGCGCGCCGCTCCGAGCGGTGTAACAGCAAGCGGGATGTGCGTGCAATTTCTCGCTACCACACTCGCGATCGCGCCAGCTCGTTGTTTCATACTCGTGTTTCGTACCGATAGGGGGAGAAAAGCAAAAGTACCACCTCTCTCTCGAGCCAGTGTGGCGCGGCTTTCGATACGTGTGCGCACACACACGGCAGCTGTGGTCGGTCGGCCGGCCGCAACGCGATCATGCCGGCGGCACGACACGATCGTTTCGCGGCCTGAAAAACTTCACCGCGGGAATAATCGTTATGACTCGTGCCGCGAGCTACATCTCGCGGTTTTCCCTCATTCCCCATCGGCTACTTCGCTCTCTTTCATCTCATTTCGTTCCTCTTTTTCACTCTTTCTCTCTCGAGTCTCTCTCTCTCTCTCTCTCTCTCTTTCCCACCTTTCCGATTCGTTCCGCTCGCGGCGTACGCAGGTGTCGTGACTGAAACACGTACGCTCGTAAATCGGGTGGAAGAACTGTAGTTAAATGGCTGTTCGGTAACTCATTTCCTCACGCCCGTCCCTACGTTACCGTCGTCCTTTGCCGCGAAAGTAAAATGTGCGCCGGTACATTCCTTTCTTCGTGCAACGACGTGTAAATAGGGAGCCACGGCGATCGTGCGGCTTTATAGCTCGTAAGACGGCTCGAGAGACGGTTCGGATTACAGTCGGAGGAATTCAATAGGTATCTTGCGAATATCGCCGAGAGGTGTGTGCAATAGTCCTCGGCAACATGTAATGGATACAATACCGCCGGTCCAATATGTTCGTGCCGTTAATGAAGCCAATATTACAGGTGGAAGATCTCCGCGCATGAGCGGCGATTATTATTACGTAAAGCTAGGCGGCATGGGCCGGCGAAGCGAATCAAGATTGATCGTTTCCTTGATAAAGGACATGATAGGTAAGCTTAACACCACTTAAGTTCCAAATGGATGAATCTATCCGAACATGTCTCTCCTAGTTATTCTCTCGCGCCGTTAAATGGCGCAAGTTTTTTAATGCGTTTAAAGAAGACCAATTATTCTCTCCCCCGGAATCCTTCTTTCCCTGGATACTAAGTCTTACAACCGTCTCTAAATCCATAAAAGCTCCCAAGTAGGTAGTTACATTAATACCACCGTCCTTCTCCGCTAGTAACGGTCGACTTTCCGACCGTGTGTTTTATAATGAGTTTCGCAGCAATTTTCGTCCCTTCCGATCTCCTTACACCTTTAATCTGCGCCGAGAGGAAGGCCGTTCCGATATTATTTACGACGTCAGATGTTAGTCTTAATGACATAAGATTAACATTTTCAACCTCGCGGGCTGTTGCGAAAATAATTTCCGCAATTCATGCGGCGCGGCGGGATTTCACAGTTTACCCCGTTGCAAAAGCCGTACGCGGATAATACCGGGGCTTGTCATCACTGAAACACGCATGACCGTAAATCCGGAGGGTGGTACTTAAAAGAGCGCACGTAGTATTCCCCGTTATTCACCCTCCACGACGCTTGTTTTTGCACCGAGCAAGCGGTATGCAGAATGCGCCGCATTCGTACGTAGTCAATGATGTGCAAATGTTAGAAGCACAAATTGGATTTCTTATATCAAAAGTACTATTACCGCGAGAGATTCGAACAAACTTAACGTGCAATCTTACGTCGTTCACTACATCCCGCACATGTCTCCTTGTTGAAACTTTTTTTTAAAAAAAAATGTCTCGTAATCTCGTTTGTACACACATATATGTTACATTCTACGGCGTAATAGAAATTGCTTTCTAGAAACTAGGAGAGTTAGCGGAAGAAGTTACAGTAAATGTAGAAATAAAGTTGAAGTAAAGTAATAACCGAGTTTTCAGTTTATTCTAATTTGCCTTTGAAATGTCCGTTCATCTCAGTTTGTGAAATATAGACGCAAATTATTGTAACATTATTAATAGCTATACTAGACGATTCGTACGTCGTCATGAAAAAAGGAGGAGCTGGCTTTCTTTATAAATTCCTTCCTAATAAAAACGCACTCCAGACTTACTCGACGGATATGAATGATATCCTTGTATCCTCGTAATTTTGCGGAGTACTTTTCAAACTGATTCATGGACTGCTTGAATTTTAAACTGCATTAACTTAAATATTTACATTACAAAAGTTAATAACACAATATATTTATAGGAAAGGAAAGTAATTTAATGAATAGAAGAAAAAGATAAGAAATAAAATATCGATTTAAGGAAAAAAAAGAAACGAGAGTTAGAATGTGTCTATTTTACTTTATTTTTTTTCATCACAATCAATTATTGATTAAATGTTTATTGATTTAAATGTAGCCTTCTCTGTTGAAAATTTTCTAAACTTTCTTGGACAATTCCCTGTCTTCATTTCTCCTGCTTTTGTCACAAGTACATTTTCATTAGCCGCGTTCTGAGATCTAGCGTTGAGTCTCATCAAATCAACGTTTTCATCCGCTGATCCGACCCGTGAGTATTGTTACGCGTATTGTGCGTGGTGCAGCGAACAATAGGAGACAAACGTGCAATCTAGACAGAAGGACGAGACGAAGAACACGGGGGCGAGAGGGAAAGAGAGAGAGAGAGGAGCTGCCATTGAGCGTACACCGCGACGTCGGCAGGTCGTAGCTGTAATGGAAAGACGCGCGCGGGGGTTTCGCGCGGTGAAGAGTAAGAGGATACCGTTGTGAAAGAGGGAATAAAAGCTAACCGCCATAAAGCCATTGATAGAGGTCGTTCAAGTCAGTCGTTAATGGCATGGAAAAATAGCGAAAGCCAAGCTAACTTTGCGCTACGGCTCGGCGCCGGTCGTGGCAGCTGCGCCTCGGATACCACGTCGCAACGAATAAAGAATACAGCGACGGTACGTGGTCTCAGCTTTTTCTGCAACCGTCTCCTGCGGGCGCGTCAGCTCCGTCTATACCTTCGTTCTTCAACGCGTATTCTCCTTGCTCCTGCAGTCGATTGAACGTCGCCACTAGAAGCAACGACGCGGAGAGTAACAAGTGCCGTTGCGATTGTAAGATAACGTCCACGCAACGTCGGGGCTGGTCGTGATGGCGACGATGTATAGACACGAGCTGGCTAAACCGGGATACGTTAGAGAAGTCGTAGACGGCGATGGAGGGATGGAGAAACCTTGGAAAGCAACGACCACCGGCATACTGTGTACTCTCTTAGCTGTCCGTCGAGCTTTCGAATGAGCCTCATTTCAGTCTATCACCTGGACCGAGTGTACATACCGACATGGGTGGAGGCGGGCAGTCTCAGCACTACCGTCATCACATTCAACGTATCGCAAAAACGGGAGAAAGCTGAGAGCAGCATTTTTCGAAGCAAACAACGGTTGAGATATTGTCACAAATATGTGGAGGTATATTGTAGAATACAAATTTCATCAATTGATCTGGCGTAAAATATGAATTTTGTTGTCTACTATTTTTGTATGATAAATTTCTGAAATTAAAATCTATGCTCTTTACGTACTATTATTAGATATTAATTCTTTCTTTTCTAAAATGTGTAAATAGAGTGCAATTTTTATCAAGAGCATGTTTGAATCTTCAAGTAAAATTATAACTATCACGTAACATAATTTCATACTTAATTAACTTTTTTTTAATTTTAGTTTTATAACATAATAAAAAAATATTACCAGAATAAATTTTCGAATAATTACATATGTAATTCTATATAGAATGTAAGATAACTTGAAATAAAAGAGGCAATACGTGCAAAATATATTACAAAATGTTTTCATATTTTTTTAGATGCGCGAAAGAAGATAGAATTACGAAAAGCCAAGCTATCTTCTTACCTAACTAGGATTATCTCTGGATAATAAAAGAGTAAAGAATGAAGAGATGACAAGATGTGGCAATCAATAACAGAACACGATGATTACCTGTGTCAAATGGAAGAAAAAAATAATACTGAATATATCGCAGATGATACACGTGGTTAAGCACGTAGATTGCGGTTTAGAGAAATCGCCTTAATTAGAAGGTAGTTGAATAGCTTGCATTACTATGTTTAATGTCAAGCGCACGTACGTATTGCAATATCATTGCAACATTTTGCTAATAAACTGCAATAGACATATAATGTGTCTATAAATGCGCTATAACCAATACAATTGATATTCAGATTATCGAGAAATACAGTATTTTATGCTATAAAGATAGTCTCTTGGTCATTCACTATTCTTTAAATAGTTAAAACTGTTGTTTAGATTATTTCTTTTGCGCAAGGATGTCTAAAAGATGTCTTCAAAATTAAGATATCTAAAGTCGATGCCTGATTTCTTTTCTACAAATATCGGATAATAGATAATAGAATAGGCTTCTTTTTGTAGGTCAAATCCTTTGTTTTAATCAAATACATATATCTGCTCCTTTATACACAAAGTGAGAAATTCAGAGCAATAAATTCACACAGCAATCGCCATATGTTACACGTGATGGTTGTGTGAATCTTCGCAAGATTACAGACGAAATGGCCAACCGACCGGTCACTGCGGCTTATGAAAATATTACAAGTTTGTGCATTATGATTGCATAAAGTTTACTCGGGCGGGGCGAATCTGCAAGCATAATTTCCGGCTATAATAATTAATAAGGCTCGCGCGGGGCGAGCGAACCCCTCTATACATGACCGTGGAAGGAAAGGTTTATCGGGCGAATCCCCGGGCTACTGCAGGGCTTTCTCGATTCCGTCGCTCTTGCCAATTTCCGCGGCTACTCCCCTCTAATTAGAAGATTAATTATAACAGAAATGTCAGATGAGGATGTTTAATACCGGTGCCCTAAGCACAATTCCATTTGTTCTCTTCCTCGGCTATCGTTTCCTTCCTCGATCCTGCTCAGTCGTATTACGGAAAAACAAGTTCCCCCGTTATTTGAACGAAACGAAGAGCTCCGCTAATTACATTCTCCTCGACAATAACGTTCGAGAACGCGTTATTGTCACAAGAAACGTCAACGACCGCACGCCAAGCAATATTTATTATTCCGAGCTAATTTCCGGAGGGTTATGCTCGGGGTCTTATTGAAACTCTCAACACTCACCGAGAGAGAGAGAGAGAGAGAGAGAGAGAGAGAGAGAGAAAGAGAGAGTCCTGTGACATTATCGGTACGTACTGCGTACGTACGTACAGACCGGTAGTAGTTATTCGAGGGATCGAGGAGAGAACCGTCGACACGAAGGCGACGTCATCGTCATTCGCCCAGACAGCCCACTCGATCACGTTTTGCTTTCCCTAACTGCACTCGCACGTACGCCACTTTGAATACTTGCATCAGCCACCGCTGGATCGCATTTATACTTTTGCGAATAAAATACGAGCATACGACTGCTGCACTAAATCCATAGTGAGGCCTGACTTTTCAACGAGAAGTATCGATTTAATGATATAAAAATCCTATGACAAACTACCTCCCATAGTTTTTAGTTCTAGCGCAAGACGTTGCATTTCTAGAATAAATGTAAAGTGAATTTAAAAAGTTATACTTGTACATACAACGAAACTAAGAATACCTATGCATGAAATTAGACGTCAAAATTTGCAATGCTATGCAGATTGAGACTCGTTGACGAGAAAAAAAATATTAAAACGCGCTTTTAAATCCGGATTTTTATTATTTACAGTTTCGAGACGTCAAAATATATATCAAAGTAGTAAATACAACGTCACGACGTTGCTCGCCCTTTATGTTTTTACTAACGAGCACACGACCAGCTTTCCCAGTTGTGCTTAATTTGCAAGTCGTCGGTTCGCCTGATGCAATCGTACCTGTTATTCGTTCCGCGCGTGGAAGTACCACGAGTCTTCGCAAGGGTAGGATTTACGGCGTGTGCATAGCTCGGGCAAAACAAATGCCCGTCGACGTTTTCATTCCCTCGCTGTAAAACGTCAGCTTTACCTCCGCGTTTTTGGGGTGTCATGGCGAGCTTTGCATGCTTCCTCGTAGCGAGAAAAAATAACGGACTATCGACAAATTATTTCGCCAGACTATTTTCGACGTGTCGCGCGTTTTTAAATCTCATTTCTTCATTTTTACAAAAAAAAAATTCACGTGTGTATGTAAGCAAAGACATTTCGAACAATACGCATAACAATTCTTAACATTTTATTAAGAAATGCTAAATTATAATATTAATATATTTGCTAATTATTAACATAGCTCCTATCTGTTTGAACGAGATCTGTTTTGAATTAAACATAATATACAAGAATAGATCATAATACGTTAATGCCGATGGCAAATGATCAGAAAATGATGCAAGAGGTCTATTAATTATTAATAATCAGTGGGATTTTCCGCAGCGACAGTCAAATTGTCGTCAAAGCGTTGTTTGCAGATTTGTATCCGATTGTCGCGCAATCACTTTAACCATTTGTCGAGCCGGTACCAATTCCGCGCCACACCAACGACGACCGTTCATTTCGCGCGCACGATAAATTCCCTTCTTCCGACAGGCGTCTCCAAACAAAAAAAAAAAATCGCCAGAGACTTAATCGGCAACGCTAATTCGCGTTAGCGCCGATTCCGCCGATGGTGCCTATCGGCAGCCGGCGAGGCATCCGGCATATACACGACATTTCAATCCGCAAGCGGCGAAAGCGGTTTATCGTTATTTTCTTTTTTTTTCGCCCCTTTTTTCAATAGCAGCTAGCCACGACGCGTGTACAACGTGAGTTCCGCGTGGATACGTCCGGTAAAACGGTTATTCCCAGGTGAGCACGTGGCGCTGATGGTGATGTAGAGCGAGAAGAGAGCCGATCGGGCAGACTCGAACGGATGCGAAGCAAATCGGTGGGACGGGCGATGATGGGCTCGACAGTATTTTTCGCTTTTTTTTTTCCCCTCGGTAAAACCGGGAAGAAGCTTTCGTCGCCAATGCAATGATGGTTCACGTCTGTGGCCACAATTAATAGTGTCAATGCGGCCAGTTGTCCCTGTTCTCTCGCTCACTTATTCGCCGGGCTCCCTCTCTCCCTCTCCTTCTCTCTCGCTTTTATTCTCGCGATATATTGTGCGGTCAATTTTCCGGTTTTCCCCGCGGGCCGAAAATAACTGGCAATAAGCCGCCTGTACGCACGTGAGCCTTTCCACATATTGCACCCGAGACTCGCCGAAATATTCGGCCGACGTGCATCGAAAGGGTGCCTGGCGATACCTGAGCGAGACGGACAAGAATCGCCATCGGAAATGTCGTTTCGGCAATACGTTTTGGGAATACGCTCGGACAATG
Source organism: Tetramorium parvispinum (assembly GCA_011638315.1). NCBI lineage: Eukaryota > Metazoa > Arthropoda > Insecta > Hymenoptera > Formicidae > Tetramorium > Tetramorium parvispinum. The sequence goes on from VBVR01001898.1 coordinate 16,611, forward strand.
CAATATTGAGGCAGCCACGAGTCATTAAGCCGCGGCGTTATCAGAAGGTGCAGGAGGGGAACGAGTGGAAAACCGGCGCGGAGGACGGTAAGGGGCAGAGATGGAGCTAAATTGTCGAGAGTGGCAGTCGGGAAGGCATCGGGGAGGGTGGATGAGGAGCGTCTGCTACGCGGTCGGAATAAAACAATGCTCTTCCTCGAGAGATGCCGCCAACGCCGTCTTGCCGCTGTGTTGCTGCCGCCTTCGAGAAAAGAGAAAGAGGCGGAGTGGCTGCTTGAGACAGATAGCCCAGACTGATGTATATACATGCATATTGGGGGCCTCCACCTGCATTTAATAATTTAGAAGACCAGCGATGGATTCCACTCTCGAATTTCGATGCCCGTACTGCGAAATCTGCCCTCGTATTTCCTCAAATCAGTATGTATTTCCTAATCTTTTTAAGTGACGAAAAATTGGAATAAAAAATTTAACAAAAAAGCTATAGATAAAAAATGCTTACACGCACATAAGACTAATTTATAGTTTCTTAAGTTTTCCGAATTTCCTTTTATTGATTCTTCTGGATTTCAAATTATAAAGTGACTATTTCAGTAGTATCCTTTTGAAAAATGAGTTGCTTTAAGTATTTCAAGTCTTTCAAATATTATTCACATATAAATATTTGTAAAAAGTAATTCGTAGGATAAGTAATTCGAATGGAGATTTTCGTGCTATGACATCATTTGCATTCTATAATTAATACGATAAACAGGTTGTTATCATCGTTACAATGATGATGATGATATTATTTTATCGTAGTTTCACGAGTATATAATCCTGATGTGCTAAATATGTTATTAAATCCAAGAAAATTACGTGTGATGGTTACTCAATATGAAATCGCACGTGTATACGATTTTCATGTTCGCATATCCCGATAATTAATTTCTCTACATTCTCTAATCATTATTGTTTGTACTGATTCACCCGTGAGATCATCAATAACATACTGTCGATAAATGGCTTTGAGTGTTGCAAAGTTGCTAAAGCTTATTCTACGAAGCTAAATTCCACGGTTGTTCCAAAAAGTTTGAAATTGGTATTTTACGTTCAATATTGAAATTTAATATTTATTTATAAAACATTGTATAAATTTACACACGTACATCTACATATACGTATGTATATCGGAGATTGCCAAGAGGAATCAGATAGTATATTTGGACTTTTGTACCAGATAATATTTTCTAAAGTGGATTATTGATATTAATCTAAAATCACTCTATTATTATTAGTGTTACAAATCACTTGGAAATTAGGACTTATATAATAATGTTCCAATTTTGTATAATATCGATGCTACACTGAAAATACGATTTTGTTATATGAACTAAAGATCTGTTTGGATACATTCAAACAAGAGATTTATTTAATTCAACCAAATTTTATTTTATTCAACAAAATAGGTACACAATAAGAGCCTCATTTTGTTAAAATTTAGTTGAATCAACTAAATCTCTTATTTGGATACATTCAAACAAATCTTTAGTTCATGTAACAAAATCTTATTTTTAGTGTATTAATTTTTAGTGTAATAAGTAACTGCTTGTACTTGTTAATTTATCGATCAAAAGACAGATATGGCAACTTCGATCGTAAAATTATCGTTACCAGAATAAATACCTACAATATTTCTGGCGTGTCGTTAGAATCTTTTTTTAACACGTCCTCTTCACGGATTATTATATTACGATTCGTTTGACAGCTCGGTTTCATAAATATTTCATGTAAAACGTTACATTATCCAAAGTTGCGAAACATTCTATTTATGTAAAATTTCTCCAATTTTTCCGTATTGAGCGTTTAACGTAGATATTACTAAAATAAATGGCTATAAAAAGCAATGATAGCAGGTTCGATAGTGCGATGATGGCAACGACAGCGATGTCATCGACAGTAATACCCTACAGGACTTACTCTCGCACTTGGAAACAGCCGGTGCCGTACTGATACTCAGACAACGCAAACGGATTAATAAGTTTCTTCTCTATAATCGGCAACATCGAATGCAGGACGCGCGCGCGTCTTTATGCGAATATCGTGCGAACGTAGGTAAATCTATCGCATCAAAGAGCTCGGAAGATTTTGGCTCAGAATCTAACTTTATTCCTTTTCTCTCTCTCGTCTTGGCGGAAGCAAATCCGCACTTGAGAGAAAAAAAACAATGTCGATCGCGATGAATCCTGGCAAAGAGACCACTTGACGTTGTTTCTTTTTAATACCGAGATATTGGCAGAAGAATAAGATGTTTGACATGCTCGATCTATACTTCGATTAGGAACTCGCTCATTCTTAACAATTGCGGTACAAAGTAATGTTTTATTATTATAAAACAAGCATTTCAAAAAATAAAATTAAAAAAGGTTTTTGCCAAAATAATGCATATTATTTATGTAATAAAAGAATATTAGCATCGCTTACTTGTATTGAGGAAAGTAGGTGGAAACATCAACAGCGTTGATTGAGTCAAAGTCGACTTACCTGAAACAAAAATATTTGACTTAATAAAAATATTGTACATAGAAGAGACATACAGGGCAAATTTTAAAATTATTCCTTTGGAGATAACACTCTGGCAAACATTGGAGCCGCGGCTCGAGTCTCACGCCACTGAAAATCCATCTTGGGGCTCACGTATGGGCGAGAAAATTATGTTTTATCGTCCTTCTTCTCGGCAGCGCTTCTTAAGATACGTAGAAAGCTTCGAGAAGAAACGTGGCACTGATTACGATGGATGATAATGGCGGACTACCGATAAAGTGCAGTGCAACGAGAGCAGTTTCAAGGGTCACGCACGGGTCTTCGCGTCTTTCGTAAGTATGCCCGTGCAGCACGGCCGGTTTCCGCCAACGAGCAAAGTTACAGTCAAAGTGCAGAATCGTGTAAATCGGCCGCCGCGATTCATCAGGGAGGCCTCTACGATGGCAAGCTTCCTCGTTTTGCGTCGGAGATTAATAACGATAAGATGCGCAATTCCCCGAGTCTCGAATGTATTGGATATCTTGGATGGCGCTCGTTTGAGCATCCTTAGATACGTAATTGGCATCTGTCTACGCAAGAACGTTTATAAACGCGCGAATATGAGATATCAGAATATAGATTGCTCTTCGGAATAATCATAAATCTCACGATGCTAGAAGCATATTATTGGTCAACCATAACTGCTATTTTTTTTAATTATCACTAATGAGTTAAATAGAAACGTTATATATTTTTTATTCATACTTAAAATGATAATATAAATTTTTATTGACTTTTATTGACACGTTAGAGTTTAGAGAGCAATTTTTTATAGTGTCGATAGGAATTTGCAAAAAATGAAAGATTGCCTACATTCAAGAAACGTTTTGTTTTCATCGATCGTGAAAGAGAGAAGCTCGCAGTGCTTTTATATATTTGGCAAAACGGTTTGAGGTAGACTGTTGAGCGACGGTACGGCACAGACAGACTGACGGAGATCGATTGCCCGGTCTAGGCTTAACTATTATCTCTATCCCGGCAAGACATTCAACTTGCAAAGGTATTTATGCATGGAATCGTTGCAATTATGCACATTCTAATAACTATTCTGCTAATATGTTATACAAACGGAATAATTAAATGAAGGATTTGTAAGAATTTGACCAATATTCGCATATATATGACGTGAGGGACTTTGGCGAACTTTGGCAAATTATACTCAATTTATCGCGCTAATTCATTGTACTTTATGAATATCTTTTTACATTCTCGTCTTTTTTATGAAATCTTAATCAACATTTTTTTTTTAAATTGATCTTTTTCATGATACAATTTTCTGCTTCAAAGTCTTGTAAACTGAGGAATATTTCAATCCGTCATCTTTTGACCTTCGTCCAGTTCCATTGAAAACGAAGTATTTGGAACCATAAATACTTGTCGTTTCCGTTTCGCGATTTCGGAATCGGATACGAGCAAATATCCGTAAAATTGATACGATTACGAGCTTAGGTTCCAATCTACGAGCACACAGCGTCTTCTGCCTCGCAACCGAGTTTCTCTGATCGCGATGTATCTATAGATCTTCAGGATACTTCGATCAGCGTACGGTATTAGGTACGATCTATGTCTTATATATAGCACTCACATTCGCTAAAGCGAAATACTCGACTGGGACAAATCGGGATAAAAGGATCTCGGCGGACTGATTCGACACGATACTCTATTAAATGCACGGTGCCGCGAGCGAGCCTCAGAAGCCAAACTTTATCTTCGTCATGTCGGTTAGATAAACGGTGCGCGTTTCAGACATGAAGTTTACGAGCATTGAACTGCGATCGGGAAGATCGGTTTGCGTTGAGTACACGAGTTTCCTAACGGGCTGTGTACTTTGGTTGAAATCTCGAGTCTCGATATCCGATAAAACGATCGCGCGGCAGAATCCCTCGAGAGTCTCAAAAGCTTCTTAAAGATCCGGAGGGGAGGACAGCCAGATTTTCCCGCCTTCGGTATTTACAACTTTCCTCGTTGTGTTCATTAAAAGAATGTGGAAATTAAGAAGGTGACATGTCAAATAATAAAATGTATAGATAGAACATAATTTATGTTTACGCAATTTGCATTAATATATTTTATTATAAAATAAATTATTTTTTAAAAATAAGATATATTGAAATAAATATCTATTCGTATCAATATATCTCATTTTATAAAAAAATCTTTTAATAAATCTTATGATAAATAGATTCTTTTTGTAATAAATTATAAAAAAAATAACAAGTATATCTTGCTAATATTTCCTCAATATTTCTGTAATTTAAGAATATCTTCTAATATTTTAATTACAGAAGATTAATGAAAGTATAGCATACGCATCATGTAATATTCTGTGATGAATGTATGAGACATGCGTTAGAGTCTCCTAATTTCTCTCGTTATATTTGATGATCAGAATTGAGCGTCGATCATATCCGTAATCCGTAATCGCATGAAAAGTTAACATGGATTTTAGCGAGGCAACATTATGTTGTTTGCAGTCAGCAGGATGGTTTAACGGACAGACACCTCACTTGTCGTTAAATGCATGCGTTCGTCGAAGATCATTTTGGCGATTAAAATGCGCAGAAATTTTCGGAAAACCAAAATGAGTTATTGTCGAAAGTCATTCGTATGAAACACAGCTGCAGCGCGTTTTACTGCGCCGGATTATAGGCTTTATGGCGTAATTTAATGTCGCAGTTGAACAATTTGCAGCGCCGCATTACACGGAATTTCGTTCGTTAAAGCAAATACAATTACTGAGATTCCACGGCGCCATAATTGGATGGGAATACCCGCTGCTGAAACTTTAGTTATAACGTATGAAGCGTTATCTGTTCAGCGATATTTACTTATCCGGCGTTAATACTGTGTTGTTCTTAATTTCCTGAATTCGCATTTTGTCCCATTCATATGTCGATGCATTTAATTAACAAATCGTTTACTCATACATCTAACGAAAGCTAGCATCACATAACGGTACTTGGTTCAAGTTAACACACAAACATAATATTTGCACATCTTAAGAACAATTTTGTAGCAACATCTTTCATGATATATTTCAATATTTAAAATTTATGGATACTTTAGTATGTTAGTAACAAAACAAAATATGTATATAAAAAAATAATCAATATTTATTCTTATCTATAAAGTATCGTATATTAAAATTGTAAATTATATTTGTAAAGATTCGACTTCTTGTTTTTTTATTTTAATAGTTTGAAAAAATTACGACAGAAAGTTATATTATATCGTCTTGAATATACTATAAAAATAAGAAGACTAAAAGAGTATTAACGAAATGATTAAAATGAGTTCACGGTGATTAAGGTAAACCGTTTTCTCGCATCTCCGATTCTAAATGGAAATGGCGTTGACGTTCCTTCCAATGGTATAAACATCCGCTCGGGATTTTCCATTGGACTACCGTGAAACTACTTGGACCAATTTTCGTGGACGTGGTAGGACCTTTAATGGCGACTACGGAAAGCGGCAAAAAAGCTGGCACCAATTTCCTGAACAAATATCTCGCAGTGGGAATTGTCTGACGCGATTACGGCATTGGAAAAGTATATCGATTTCTGAACAGTACGGTACCAATAGGAATGGTGCGAATTTATCCTTACGCGAATATAAATAGTAAAATTTCTAATGACACAATTTAATTATTATACATGAAACTCAGTCACTATTATTAACACAATTATGCTCATTATTTATTCGTCATTCGAGAAATAAGCGGGATAGTTTATGGTTAACGGAGATGCAAGGTTTAAAACCACCGCCTTTAAAAATTTAATAATAATTAATTATATATAATAATAATTAATGTCCGAACATTCGTATATGATGTAAAATGTCATTGTAAATCCTTGACATCGTTGGCCAACCGTGTCTGAGATTAATATAAAAAGGAATGCAGAAAGTTTACGACGATGTCAGTTTGGCCCTGGCTCGAGACGCTAAAACCCCTTCATTCACTTAGAACCGCCGGCTTAGTGACGTTAACTTGGTTTACGATCGCCGTGGCAACATCGTCACTTTGAGTTGACGGAGCGTAGGTGGGTACTTATACGTATGTGGCCACGTGTACCGCGCCACATGTACGTATCTCGGGACTTATATGAAAGTGCGAGAAGTAAGTCGTGAGCTTTCGCGGAGCAAACGTGCTTTGCCGAGGTTATTACCTTCGCGAAATCAAATCCCCGCGAGGTACGTGCCCCATGTTAATACTGGGTGGTGAAGCAGTAACAGCGTAACTCGTTACAGGTTCATTTTGTGAAGGGTTAGAAAGTCGAGACGAGAGGACGGAGAGCAAAAAAGAGGCGATAAGAGAGAGAGAGAGAGAGAGAGAGAGAGAGAGAGACAGACAGACAGACAGACAGACAGAGAAAGAGAGAGGAGAGACAGACAGAGAAAGAAAGAGAGACAGACAGAGAAAGAGAGAGGAGAGACTGATCTTCGAGAGCGAATAGCTCGCGAGCTGAAGATTACACGCGAAAATACGAGGAAATCTTATTTCTCAAGATACGTCGCATGTACATACACGTCAACCTCAATTATTTAGCTTTAAGCATTCGCGGTTCTTACGGAAGATTCCAGCCGCGCCATTCCATTTTGTAGAAAATCGACGCTTTATTATATGTCATACGTGGAACGTGGAAAAAGACACAATACAGCTATTGATTTCCTTAGAAAGATTTTAGAATAATTTACAGATACGAATTGAATTATGTAAATATTTCTTTCTCCGCGTTCGACCTAAATACTATATTTATTAGTATAAGTGAACGGATTTTATATATAAGTGTCAAAACATTTATTCTTTTTATTTCATTCAATATTGTGAGATATTACTGTTGAAACTAATCTAATTTTTTTATTTATTACAATAATAAAAAAATATTTTCCTAATCTAACATATAAAATAAGTGACAGATAAACTTTTTTAAAAAGATTAAATTGAGAGAGAGAGAGAATTTAAATTAATTTGTTTTGACAAATTAATTAATCATTCAATAATGACTTGTTGAAAGTTCACATAATTATAAACGTTATTTTTAATGATCAAAATATAATCAAATATGTAGCTCCAAGAACATTTCAAATACTATTCGCATGCATAACAATATCTACCATGAAACTGAATTGTTCACGATGAATGATTCAAGATCGCAAAACCGCCGTTTACGAGTCAGATGTGACCAACGGTTAAGGTCACGAGGACCTACACGTGGAAGTAATTATCCGAAGACGGAGAGAGAGAGAAAGCTAGCCGCTTTAATATTTATAGTTTTGAAAAGACCCATTTACTGCGCGACGCGGCCGCCGCGCTGCACCCGCGCCGTTAGCACGGTTAAGCAATCTCAGCACAATGAGGTCCTCCAAGATCAGATACGCGACGTAATACAGGATCAAGCGGCGCGGCGATATTATCGACCTAATACCCGAACTACTTTGTTAATCTTAATTACAACGGCAATAAAGAAGCACGCTCGCATAGGTACCTCCTTTCACGCGAGCGTGCTTACGGTACTTTGTACATACTTAAGGCGGGCAGATGTGTACATCAGTGGCGGTGGCGACTTAATCGTGGCCCCCACATGTGTGCACGAAAGCGGCCCGATCTGGGAAAGCGTAGCTGACAGTGTTAATTTCAGATGATAGATACGAGCTGGGGTGCAATGCAAATGAGCCTCACGCGATAGCGCCGACAACTTTGGAGGCTTGATGCATGCGAGATGCCCGCTTTCGTCGTGTTTCGAGTCCGCCTCGAGTCCCGCTATAAAGTGGGTCCGCGCCGCACCGCGTCCGGCTATCGGCTCTCTCGACTTCCTATTTCTCGTCTCTCACGTAATTATCGCGTTACTGGGTCCCCTGTTCCGCGGCACCCGCGGTAACCGAAGTAACGTAGCGCCGATATTACGCTCGGACGACTGATCGTTATTGCAAGTTACGCGCTCGCACGTCTTCAACACGACGCCGTTTTATAACGCCGTTGAATAAACATTATGCTGTATTAATACCCCCAGTAGTTTTTTATATTACAACCGGCCTACGCGTTTACCACCCTAGAAATAAATTCTGAATATGAAGTGTATATGGCAAGAGCGCGAATCGATGGTAATATAATGAAGTGATAACTCGCCTCTACAGCCCTTTGTATTTTTCACGAAAGATAAGTTTATTTGCATGAATAATTTAATATAATCGCATGTCAATACACAAATTAATTGCACAGTATTCATGTGACATTTTTAGTGCGCTCTTATATTGGAAAAACCATATTTAAGCGCTGAAATCGTAATTTATGAAAATGCTACCATTATGTGAAAAAAACAAGCTTTTATACATAAAATATAAAATACATTAAAAATGAAAATACTAAAGGTAAAAAATTTGTCAATCCTATATTCGTATAAACTAGTTGAAAGATCCAATCCAATCCTAAGATATTTATATAATTTAATTTAAAAAAGTCAATTATATAATAAATATAAAATTACATATAATAATGAGATTTCTTAAATTAACAACTTTTTAAAAGGAAGATAATTTTTTTCCATATAGTAAAATTTATAAAACATAAATAATTCATCTCTCATAAGATACTACAAAAATTCGTTTAATCAGTTTGCGCGTTTTATTTGCTGTCAAAAAATATATTTACAACGTGCACATAAATACAATATTACGATAGGTAAACAGGAAGATCGAGAAGTCTGCGAATAACGGCGTGAGAAAGCAAACGTAGAGAAGCTGTAACGATTAAGAGAGCACCCGTGTATTTTTCAGCTCGGTCATGGCGATTAATCAGTCTCTTCTCTTTCTCTTCCTGACTTTATTTTCCTCACTCACGGTACTCATTTTCTTTGTCTGCAATCCTCTTTGCGTTCGATTGACCTATAAATCAGTAATGTTTGCACTATCGCGGCGTTTGTCGCACAAAAGAAGAGCTCGAAATTCCTATTTAACCTGTCCGCGCGCTCGCTTTATTTCCAGCACCACTCAGGTCTATTTCGCGATGCCCCCCTTTGTAAGCCGTATCGCTTTGATGTATCTTAAATGCGACGCGCATTGTTGTCCATGCTTCATGTTTAAAGGAAAACTCCGAGGAAAGAGATGAACTACAGGAACATATGGTGAAAGATAAATGTCACGTTATTGGACTGACTTGTTTGTGTAACTTCACCAATGCATTACATTTCGCCAGTATTGTAGGAAAATAAGGGCTACAAGCGTCTTTGATATCCATTCTTGATATGCCTCGCTGGACAAAAATTGGATCTCATTTTGTCAAATTGCAAAGTGAAAAGAGTACACTGTAAACCCC
>VBVR01001899.1:0-26466 GCA_011638315.1 Tetramorium parvispinum
ATATTAATGATTGAAAATCACCAATTTGTGATCTTCAATAATTAATATCTCGTTAACTATTGCGAAAATTGCAAAATGGTAGAGGACTTTTCGACTCAGTTTGGTCCACTCTACCTGCACACGAGCGTTGTGTCAATAATTATCGGACACCCTGTATATTTTAGCGTTAATGTAAAAGAAATTATAAAAATAAGCCTCTTTTTGAAGGTACCTCACGAAAAAAAAATGGCTCTGACATATATTATAGTGCACATATATGTGCAGTTTTTAGAAAAGTTTGATCTTGCGCGAACAATATTTAGAGTATGAAACGCATCTTGATTTGCCCTAAAGTACAAAATTCCCTGTAAAATGGAAACTTAAAAATGGTTATATCTCTGAATCAAATCGTTTTTTAGAGAAACCATTTCAGGGCGATATAAGCCTTGGATAGAAGAATAAAACCACACACTTTGAGACCGATCGGTAGTGGGTCCAAAAACTCGCTTTATTGACCCTACTCCTTTAAATGCGTTGATTAAAATGGAACACCCTGTATAATTAGAATTTTGAAAAATAATTTATATTGTTACAAATGTATATACTATACGTATATAACTCGTGACACCGTTATGTTAAACGATCAAGAATCGCATTCGCGGGGACTTTAATTCTCCTCGATAACCGCGATGCAAGCAGCGCGATGACCCCGCCGCTTCTCTCAGAATGGCGTGCATTTTCGCCTCGCTCTGCCGAGCAACGAGAGAGCGAGTGGCAGGTCTCTCAATCTCGATGGCTGCAAAACGGTTTCAAGGTTTCCCCTAAGAGCTTTCCGCGCGCCGAGGTAACGAGGGCGCGCGGCGCGTCTCCGCGGGGCACAGGTAGGTCAAAACACTTGCACAAGCCGGTGTATCCCCGTTCGCCGCCGCTACGACACGTCCGGACGAAAGGAAAAGTGTAGATCTCACAAGACAGAGCGCGAGCACATCGGAGTGGCGGCGGCGGAGGAAGGTATCTCACCGAGAGTGAAATCGGCGGGGAGGTGGGACACGGAGGAAGGGTAACCCCTACACAACCAACGCGGAGAAGAAGGATCGCCCGGATTCGCCTCGTTGGTCGTCACGTCGCCTGACGCAAGGACCCACGCCCGCATTGTGTTTCGTGTCCGACTCCAACTTGTCGCTCTCGCCCGTCGTTCATTGTGCACACTCGGAGTCTCTTCTTCCTCGTGTTGCCATCTCGCACCCTACCGTCCTCTCCCCGCGCCTGTTCGCTCGCTCGCTCGCTCTTCCGTCCGGGCGGACGTGGCGATCGAGCGACGGGCGAGCGGCGTACATGCACCGGATTAGGTGGGTAGATGCGTATGAGTCACCTGAAGCCGCGCGCGCACGAGTGAGATTTTCTTGCATGCTCGCACGCACGCGCGCGCGCGCGCGGAGAGTCGACGCCCTAACCCACATAAATCCCTGATATTAGCCGTTCAGGAAAGGCCTTTTCTCGCGCGGCACTCTCGGCTCGATGATCGCGCGGCTGGCCGGCCGGTGGGAGGCCCGTCCGTCGCCCCTTTGTTCGCCCGCGACGGATGGAATCTCGTCTGGCGTAATCGAGATTCTTTTATTAAGTCATTCAGCACCGATGATGCACGAACGAGGAGGCGTTACATTATACGCGCTCGAGCGATCGAAGGCGTTGCGCGCTCGCTTTCGGTATCGGCTGGTGATGCCGCCGAGCGAACGAGAGCGAGTGTGAATCCCGATCTTTGTAGAAAGTACACACGAGGGGGGGGGAGGACAAACCTAAGCGTTTGAAGTTGGTCGCGTAATGAGGCACATTCGAAACGCGTGCAACCTTCTAACTATTCATACGTCATAACTGTTTGTTGTTTGAAAAATGGAAATGCTTAAATTTATGTGATACGATGAACTTTAATTATCACTTTACCTTTTAATCCTTTTGATATTAAACATATATTAAATTACGTTTCAAGAAATAGCCATTTCTCGAATAATAAATAATTATGATTCATGAATAGTTAGAAGGTTGCACGCGTTTCGAATGTACCTCGATACGCGGTCAACTTCAAGATTAGACATTAATGTCTTCATATGTATGTACACGGTGTCATTAATGTCTAGCCATATAAGGTTGACCGCGTTCAGAATTTATCTTTTTCCTTTCAATGTGGAAGGCAGTAGAAGGAGAAAGATAAACTCTGAACGCGGTCAACTTTATGTGGTTTAGGCGTTAATGACACCGTGTGTACATTTTAATCGGTGCATTGAGAGCGATATTCCACCAGTCAGGATCCCTACAAGTTTCAAATGAGCGTAGGTGCCGGTGACCGGATTTTTTTTCACGTTCGACCTATACCAGGTAATGCTCGACTTTTCGACGAGCGTGGGCCGCGTCGCTTATTGCAATATGATCAATCCATTTACATAATAGAACATGATAGAATACCACTGATTCTCGATCGAAATCACGATAAGATGTAAATTAACGACCTACCTAGCTATTTTCCTCAGAGAATATCGCATTACTTCTCATCCCAGTCTTCAATTAACCGTTTCAAACATCCTAGTTTCTGCAGAAATGCCTGAAATTCTTTCCAAGGTAAAAAAGGTAACTGATCTCTGGCACGGTAATCTAATCGCGTTCTACGAGCGATCGCCTACACCGGCGTGCCTATCTAGCGCAATCGTGCGATTCAAATCCGAGCGATCCGAGTCGGAGCGTGGATCGGCAGAGGGAGAGAGAGAGAAAGAGAGAGGAGGATTGCCACAAGAGGCGCGGGGCGATGCGGCGGGGGAGTGCGTGGAACAATGGGAACCACTGTCCGGGGCCATTGCCTGGCTGTGCCGCAACTCGCGCAGGAGAGAGATCCGATAAGATAGGGAGAGGGTCTCGGTATCGGCCTCGTAGCCACCATTCATCGGCGCCATCGGTCGTGGGCACCTCTTTACCCTTTTCACGCGGCGCGGCGTATTAAAGCCATTGTGTTATCTGTCATGTCGGAGATATCCGAAGGGCCAACAGCCGGGACACGGTGCCCCGCCAAAGGAAACTAGTCGCGTCAGAGGCGTGAAAAGCATCTCGCGTGGGTGGCACGAGGCCCGGTGCCTCTCCTTCGAGGAGCCCGAAAATCGATGACTGGCGCGCGGTCGATCGCGCGGCGCGATTAGTGAACCGGTAGAATCGGCCTAACGCGCCGCCGAGCGATCGCCGACAGATAATTATGTTTGTCCTACAATCAAGCGACGCATCTTTCGTAAAAGTGACCCGGTTGAGTCATCACATGCCGTCCATCTCCCACGCTAACTACGCGAGACTCGTCTAATGGTGCTCGCACACGATGCTCTTTCGTCATCGGAAGCAATTGTTATCCACGACTGGTGGACATGCAAAGTCCCGAAAAGCCGTAGGCCGGTATTTATAGTCCGTTCTTATATTTAAGATTGTTTAAAGTTTATCTTTAGATACTGTTAATGATCTTGAGTTCATCTTTAGATACTGAATCATTTCATTGGCTACAGAGTATCTGAAGATAAATCTAAGACAGTCTATATATTTGAGATCGGACTATGAATACCGATCAAGCCTAAAATTTGAGACAATAAAAAATGAGACAATGTTTCGAAAAATTGTAATTGTCTCATTTCTTACATTCCAGGATGATGATTTTCAAGACATTGTCTAAAGCCTGTATTACACTTGCAACTATTGACGACAATCTGGCGATTACGACTGTGATTGGTAATCCATCAATCACATTAAAGATTGACAATTATGATTGCAGTTGCCCATCGATGTCTTGTAACAAGTTTTAGTCGATTTTTAACCTTATGTAAATTCTAATTTCATATAATTTATATATGTAGCATATAACAAACAATTCGTACTCATTCAAATTCTCATTGACTACGATCAGCGATTCAAAAATAGAATGCGTCCTATTATTCGATCGCCAGTCGAAATCGCTAATTGCTGAGCTCTGATTGGTGGATTGTCAATCGCAGTCGTAATCGCCAATCGTCAATAGTTGATAATGCGATGCAGGCTTTAGGCCGGTATTTATAGTCAGTTCTTTTATTTAAGATCATCTTAAGTACATTTTATGCATGTGCTTCTAAACCAATCACAAAGTCGTATTAGCATCTCAAGACATTACTTAAGACAGTTTTGAAACAAGAACTGACTATGAATATCAGTCTTAGTTTTCAATTTTCAGGGCCTTTACGTCCTGAACCCGGCGAGAGCGAGTCGTTTCCCCGATCGCGCTCCAGTAAGAATTGACTCCCTAGGCGGCACACGTGCTCTCGTGAGCAACGAGGACGAAGACACATTGGGAGGAGCGCGTGCCCACGCTCGCATGCAGAGAGTTATCTATTCATCCGTTCGTCCACCTACCTATCCGACACCTACCCGCCTATCCGTCCATCCTAACGTCTAATGCGCTCGCGCTGTTACTTTCGCGCGCCCCGAATTATTGTAAAAGGCCGCGTAACACTTGCGACCCGGTCGCTCGCCCGTCTGCCGTCGTGCAACAATGGCAGCGCGCGCGTTCGTCGACGTTTCACATGACGATTAATTCGCGGACAATGCGAATGCGATTGCATCACGACAATTAGCGACAACACTTTTGCCGGCCCCGGCGAAAGAGAGAGAGAGAGAGAGAGAGAGAGAGAGAGAGAGAGAGCAAGAGAGAGAGAGAGAGAGCAAGAGAGAAAGAGCGAGACGCAGTGCGTCGCGTGAGCGCCACACGCACTCACGCATGCACCCGGCCGCTCGTGTGTGTGCGTTCGCTTACGCTTACGCTTACCTACGCCTCGCCACTCGCGCGCGTGCCTACCGCGCTTTGCGTATGTAGAGCATGGGACTGCCATTGTCTATTGTTGCTCGTTTTATTATCCTCAGGTCATGGTCGCTCGCGCTGCCTCTCGGCTTGGCCAATCGAAATCGCGCCGTACCATCTAATTCTATTATTTTAAATAAGCGTGCACCTTCAAATGCCTCGCGAACCTTCCGCTGTCATTTAGATCGCCAATCTCGTTATAGAAAAAGAAACTTATTACGTACAAGTATTCTCAGAGATTACTTTCTGCAATTTGTTGACAAAATCGACAGGTGACACTCTGGCTTTAAAACGAATTAGGCCCATGGCACACCTATATGGCCCAAGGCAGCCTTACTGCTCGTCCATGCCCAGATAGAAAACTTTTATAATAAATGCACAATTATAAGTTATAAATTTTGAGAAAATTATAAAGCAAAATTACTTGAAAAGAAATTTATTACTATTAAATAATAAGTAATAATTGTACAATTTTACGTTGCAACAGTTTTTACAATAATTACAAAATTACTTTCTGAAATGTATTCAGTAATAATTGCGCTAAGATGATTCGCTCTAATATCATTACAATTATATAAGAATTTATTTTAGACATCAATTTTTTAAAAATTGTGCTGTACGCTACAATAATTAAATTTAGAATTAATAATTTTGAAAGTTAGATTTAGACTTATTACACATTATATTACACATTATATTTTAAAATTAAAATAATGCTAAAATTTTTTTGCATGCGTTCCTATCTGGGTTAATTTGTTTAAATTTTAAGTTTTACTACTAAAATTTTTCTATGTGCCATGGGCCTTATTATGATTAATGGACGATTATTGGAAAATGTTTTGAGTCTATATGGAAATATTACTTTCTGTTCGTTTTTCAACCTCTGCAGCAAATGAAAAAGACGAACATCTGCTCACCTGTCATTTAGAAAATATTACTGTCCCCTGAGACCGCTCTGAAATGTATTCCTCTAACAAACAATGAAGAAGATAAATTACTGAAAAGGTGCTGCGTTGTATCTAATTGTAAGCTTTCAGAAGCTATTTCTCAATGTAGTCTAATCAGCAGAATCGTTTGGCTCCTATTATGATGTTCCAGTCTTAATACTGATTTATTATACCAGATGCGTTAATGGTAATTAACGTACAATAGTAAAAGTATTCATAAAGAAAATAAAGCATCAATAATTGAAACTATTACGTTTTACAATTTACCTTCAAAGAAAGCTCGCCGCCGTAAATCACGATCGATTAGAAATAAAGCGGATGAATTCGTTCAAACATGTTTATTCACGTATATCGGACGTATTACTAAGCGATATAGCGTCGCTCACAAAGGTACCCGTGACAGGAGGAGGACGACGACGCGCGGCAAAGGAAGGCAAGATAGAGAGGTAGAAGAGGAAGAAAAAAAAGAAGCGGAGAGATCCTTATAGGAAGAATAAAAGAAAAGGCGAGGGCGAAGAAGGCGTCGGAACGGTCGCCCGCAGTGCCGCTGACTATTTATCATAAGATCGATCGGTATCTCGAAACGATACCGGTCCGATCGGCGTCGTATCGATTCTTCTAAGGGCTTCAATTAACGTTATTAAAGCACCATTAATCTCCGAATCGACACGATGTATGGTATGCACGGCATGCCGCGTCCCACGTCCGACCTCCTGCGAGTCCTTCTCTCTCTCTCTCTTTCTCCTTCTCTCTCCTCGCGTCCGATCCCGCGGGAGGATGCACGGATGTACGGCTCGATCCCCGAGCCCGATCCATTTATTCTACGATCCCCTATCGCGACCAGGTACGTGTCAAATAGCCCAGTGTGCACTCACATTAAAATAGAATACCTGAACATGAACAGTCTAAAGCATTCTTTCTCGACAGGCTATAAATCGAAATGTAATTGTATGATTCAAATTACATGGCAGATAAATTAAGTGAAGTGAGCTGTGTATATATGTATATCCAAGAAGAATTAATATTCATATTATTGCAATAGTATTAATATTTTTCTAAAAACTAAAATAAAAGTTAGGCAAAAGTATAAGCTAAACAAATCAAAAGTTGTGAACTAAAAATGAACAAATTATGTGATAGAGATATTAAATATATTTATTTAATTTCTAATAAAGAGAAATAAAAATAAAACGTTTTGTTTGAAAAATAAAAAGTTCTCTTCAGCTCTATCGAGAATAATAAATAAATAAAATACATAGGATAATAAGAAGTCAGATTATAAATTAAACAATATTTTCTTATCTAATAATGTGTCGTGCGCGCACGCGCGCGTGTACATTTGTATGCTATTGTTATGAAAAGATTATTAGACATGTGAGATTTCATTAAGAAATACTTTCCACGTAGGAAGATGTGAGATACCGAAGTTCAGTATCTTTATCAGTGGTACAATCGACACGCATGGGTTCCTGTCAAATTGAAATCGTCGAAATTAATGAAGACATTAGAGGAGTCTCCTCTTTTTTTCAGGTAAGAACTGTCGTTGCCCGAATGCCGCAATACTATGCAAATGCCGTGAATAATTAATTGTCATATGTCCATTGCCAGGTACGTGGAATCACATGCGAGGGGAAAAAAGTACAAAATTAGACATTATTTTTGGACAGGCGAGATGATGCGTAAATCATTCTATGAAAGCTTTACGATAGGTCATGACTAATAATAAGTACACACGGATATTCTTGTTAGCTGGCAAATTAAAAGCATCGGCAATGTGGAGCTGTTTGCAAAATCGCGGTGAAACGCGATTAAAGTGCGAGCATCTGCTGAATGCGTTTACGTAAATGCAGTAAAAAAATTGAGAGGTGGACGTCATAGGTTCTGCGAAGACTTATTTTGCAATACAAAAGTAGAATAAAGCAAAAATTTTCTATAACATCTTTTTTAAATAAAAGTATTACCGAGAATAGAATAAAAAAGTATTTGCGAAAACTTTTCATTAATGATTTTTATTCGAATTTGGCAAACAATCTGATTGTATTTGTATTTAGAAAATATATATATTTAGTTATCTCTTATAATATTTTTCTCATTTTTTTACTGTGTTACAAGGATAAGAGAAATGTATACTTAAATCTGCTAAGTAACTACAAGAAAATAAGAATTCCATTACTGCACATTCTACATGGATCTCGCAACATAAAGGCAGATTTTTTTCCCCTCAAAGCAACAATATAACAGCGACACGCATAAAATCGTGCACGACTAGCTTTCGGTGTCTCTCCCGTTGTATGTAAAGTCGCGTTAAGCGCGTATCTCTCGGTCCGCGCTAATGAAGTAGACCAGACGCTGGGGCAAGAAGCACGGTCCATACCGCACTACCGGGGCGTGGCCGCATATATGAATACGAAAAACGTGGTCCCCGAACGAATGAGTGCACGAGACCTCGAGCGTTCTGTCGGAAATAAGGGAGTATAACGTCCCTTGGAAGGCGTCATCGCGATGCGTTCGGTGAAAGTAAATCGCGCCTACGATTCTTGCTGAGCCCGCACAATCCATACAAGAACCAGGAGTAGCTCGAGAAAACGACATTCGTGCGTATAGCGAGTCTCACATATGGCCGTAATAAATTTGATGATTTATGAGATATGATGCGAAAATGCGGCATTTTTTCCTGCGTCAGCCTTGCACCGTTGTTTTTTCGTGCCTTATAGTACTTAATTTGCGATCTTTTTCTCTATTATATCTATTAATAATATAATTATTATAATATATTATTATTATTATACATTAATTAATTATTAATGTTATATGTACTGTAATATAATATTAATTATTATATTAAATTATATGTATAATTATACTATTGCAATTTATAATATTATACTGTTACAATTACAATATGATATATAATTAAATAAACTAATATTATACAAATTATAATATTTTTATATAATATATAATATTGTAATTATAATATTATAATGCGAAATATATCAGAGGAAGACAATAGGGAATGCCGTAGGGCGATGACAGGAAAGATCCTTAATTTGTTCATCATCAATAATACATATTTACATTTGTTTTCACTTATCATCGTCGAAATCGCGGCATCGCCATTCAGAATGGATAATTGCGTATCTCACTAATTGAATGGCTAATTGAGTTCCCCTCAACCAGGCTCGAGCTATCCGTCTCCGCCTTTCCGTACATTACGAAAACACGGTCTAAGCATATTGTTAGAAGCGCATCGCCGTCGCGACAGGTCGCACGGGGTATTCGTGCGCTGCGAGCCGCGAAGTTCCGTTTTCCAGCGCGGTCCCGGCGCGCTGGAAAAAGAAGAAACCGCCAGCTTGTGCAGCGAAGGATGCATCTGGCGCGAGGTCCCGGCTCGTCCTTGTCGATTCCGTCGCCGGAAACGCAGCCTCTTGGCCCCCCACCCCTGGCCCGTGTGCGCAATACTTCCGGCAGGCAGGCAGATCACGTTTAGAAAGAGCCTGGATTCGTCTTGCTAAAGAAGATCGCGATGTCTAGATAAAATTGCAATTAGGCGCGTGTAAAGCCCAAGTTGCTGCGAGCACCGCGAAACACCGTTAACGTAGTAACAGTGAAACAGCATTATGAAGCAGTTGTAATTCCGTTGCAGAATCTTTAAATCTTAATCTTTCCTATGAATGAATTTAAAACACTCTTTTCCAATATATTAAAATAAATTAATTCAATATAATAAATTGTAAAAAATATTGAAAGGTGGAAATTCCATTTCCATCAATATAATTATATCTTCAAGTAAATCCAAAGGATAAGCGCATCCTAAAAATATCGCTTAATCCACATATGCCATTGTACTTGCAACCGGATTTCCCTTTGTCTAATCGCAATTACATCGAGCATGTCCTTCGTCGAAACTTTCTTGCGATCGCGATCGCGGCACCTGTCGCGGAGTAGGGATTGATCGAGAACGAAACAGCGGGACGACGTGGAATGAGAGAGACGAAGCAGGAGAAGCGCAAAGAGAGAAAGAGAGAGAGAGAGAGGGCGAGGTGGAGAGGTACGCGAGGGAGGATGTCCAAACGGAATCAGGATCGGCATGGGCAGAGAACCGTGCACTAAGCAGCCTCGTCGACATCCTGCCTCCGCCAGGATTGCGACACTGTGTGTGCGCGGAGCTCCGTGCGGCGGCTCGAGCGCACACGGAAAACACAGTACGCCGCGCGTGTCTCGGGAGCGGAAGTAGATCTTGCGCAATCGGGGCCGCCCATTGTCTCGATCCTCCGGCCGCGGGGTCGACTTCGGCCTCAGCATCGACGTCTTTAACACCGCGCGGCCGCGCAAACATCTCCGTGGCTCGCTCGCGGCTCACGCTCGACCTTAGCATGAAGCGTATCGATCGCATTTCGAACGAATCCGGCGCCGCAATCCGCCGTTCGGGTCTCACGTTAATTTCGTCCCGGTGTCGAAATAGTCTTGGCAATCGTATAATTGCATTTGCCTGCACCGGCGCTCTGAAAACTCGCCATTGTTACCCTCAAAGGGCTCTTTCAATTCTTTTAATTACAATTAGCCGTTGCGCTAATGTCATTTTCAGGTATTACGGATAATTGCAATTTGCGCAATTTAATCAATCAATCCCGCAGGTTCCGCTTCGGGGGAGAGGAGGAGGGAGAGAAAGAGCGCGGCGAGTACGAGCGCGATTCTGCGTAAGTACGCAATTTTGCGAAGGACGCGTAGGCATAAGGTAACGCTCGCCAAGGTGCGCGGAAAACGATTGCCACATTATTTCCTCCTCGCGCAATTTTACACTTTGCGTGGTGCTGCACACGCGGCGTGGGTCGGGCGCCAGAAAAGCCGCGCGTGTGAAATCTATGAATCACCATCGCGCTCGCGCGCACGCGCACGCCGGTCGATTCGTATGTATATCGCACAGCGATACGGAGCGCGGCGCGGCGAGTAAATCCTCAGACGCGTCTCCTCTCCGGATAATTCCGGCGAACCGGAACGCGTTTATCGCGCCGCGCCAATTACTCCGTCGCGCGTGGGAGGAGGATTATGTAAAGCGGCCGGCCTCGAGAATGCACGCGATTGAGGTAAAATGGGTGAAAACGTTGCACGCGCACGCGAGTACGTGCGTAAAATGGCAAAACGTTCTTAATGAAGTATCAACGAAAGCGCCTAATGAGCCGGGTCGCTATTTTCGTCACGGACTATCGCCTTTCTAATCGTTCGTTTTTCTTTCGATTGTAATAAATAAATCCTTGTTTCAATTGTTGAAAGAAAGCATTGAAGGAATTAAAGAAATTAAAAATATATTTTGGAAATAGAATATATACTTTTGTACACTGAAAAAAATTCTGTTTAAAAACAGTCAAATCACAAAATCTTGTAGCATTGATCAAATATTCTGGTTATTATAATAGAAATTCTAGTTATTATAAATAGAACTCAATACTTTACAACTTATACAGTAGAACTTATTCAGTTCTATTATAATAACCAGAATTTCTGTTATAATAACTAGAATATTTGATCAATTCTACAAGATTTTCTGATCCATTTTCGACCAGAATTTTTTTCAGTGTAGGTATTTACTTTTATTATACAAGATAATAAATATTCAGCATTTTGTTGCTTCGCATACAACCATTTCATTTAGAAGTTGTCGCACTGTATCCCACGATTCAAGAAGTCTATCAACACATATGATATGAAAGCCATCGAGTACCTATCGCTGTAACTTCAAAATTTTCCGATTTGTATTAAACCTTGAAAAAACATTCACAAAATTCATTGAAAATAGCTAAACGGTTTGGACTACTGTTAATATATTTTTCTTTTTTTTTTCGACACTGAAAAAAATTCTGGTTAAAAACGGACGAATCAGAAAAATCTTCTAGGATTAAATATTCGGTTATTATAAGTTATAAAATATTGAGTTCTATTATAATAACCAGAATATTTGATCAATTCTACAAGATTTTCTCCTTCAAGATTCGTCCGTTTTTAATCAGATTTCTTTTTCAGAGTATGATAGTTTCTATCGCGCGATTGTTGCCTCCTGCATTTCCTGGCGGTGCGCTTTGATTCTATTTTCTCTCTTTCTTTGCGACACTTTCTCCGGTCGTTCTCGGAACGTGGCGTTCGCAATTAATTAAACACGAAGCGGAGTCGCACGAGCGCGGCACTTATCGCCGAGGTACAAATGGCAAGGCGGATTAAACGGACATGCGATATATTTTTTTAAGAGCCGCTCCAAGGCAGTCGGGTGGCACGATCATAATCGAGACGAGCTTCATCCGGCAGCGCAGGTTGCCGCAGATGCGCAAGGATAAAATATTACGCGAGTGCTAGATTTAGAATGCGATAAGGAGATTGTTAATCTCCGGGGACGAAGACGTAGGAAGAGAAGTGCGCGTATATACGTTTGTACGGCATTGCATTGCGTTTCTGAGTGAAATCGTGTTAAAAGTGAATGTCAAATCCCGTTCGGGATGGAAAACCTTATGCAAGCGGCTGACATTGAAGTCTCTAAGAACAAGCGCGATGCAAATGTCTATTTGCAAAAATATATATACATATAATAGCTCCGACTCTTCTCCCCCCCCACCCCACCTCTCTCGTCGGTTTCACGCGTTGGATTCCGTTTCGTATTAATATGTAAGCGGATCATTGTGACACCGTCACCCTTATTCACATGTACGGCTGAATGAGCATCGGATTCGCGTAAAGTATCAATGTTAACGCATGAGAGAGGAGTGGAGAATTGACCCTCTTCTTGTGCGCGCGCGCACACACGCATCTCTTACGCTGACCCCCTCGGCCACGAGATCACATTGCGGCGCAAAGACGATTCTATTTATGCGCGCAACCGACTCGGACCCCGGGGTTAATACTATGATATCACTCACGGGATATACTTACCTAGTATACGTAAGTCGATTAGCGCAGGAAAGCCGGAGACGAGTTTTGCGGTCGAAACCGAGCACCGTGGACCGAAGAGGAGTATCTTTTCCCGGCGCGGCGTAAAGAGGGTTGGCCGGACGATGAAACGTGAGGGACAGAACGGGTGAAACTAGTTTTCCTAGCTCTTTCACGAGATCTAGATGTTTAAGCTTTTAATCCGCTGTGGAAAAAGTGTCCATTTCTGATACTATCTCCAACTTGTATGCATACGTATCGCGAATTAATCTGAGAATCAGATTCTTCATGTATATTATGTGCGGTTTACATCTGGATCAAGTTTAATGGAAAAAGAAAGTAAGCGAATAAATTCAAACCAAGGTCGTGCGCGCGGTTATTTTTTTACAACGGATGACTGAGAAAAGAGGTTTCTTCTTGTTTATTAGTTTTTTTGTTATTACAACTACAATTATTAATTTAATTATAAAATTTTACATTACATCTGAACGGATGATAAACAAATTTTGGGATATTTTGTTTATTAATAATAGGAAGCCCTACTCTTTAAATTTTTTAGAACGATAATTCACTCGAAAACTTGATTGGTCGAATCACTCGAATTTGAGTGACTTTTCATTCATATGGATGAATTCTTCTATCTATTTTTGTTGTACAGTTTAAAATTTTTTGATTCAATGAATTATTTACTTCGAAACGAGTAATATGTTCATTCTACATTATAGTTACTTTTATGAAAAGTCAATTTTCATTGTTTACGAGTGGCAGTATTTTCACTATCGCTTGAATATTCACTTGATTAGAGATATATTTCACTCTAAGAAATTTAGAGAGTACGGTCAATATTGGATTTCTTTTGCATAAAAATTTCTTCGAATACATTCTTTTGCTCAGCTAACTACGCGCCGTTACTACCGGACTTTAAAACGCAATTTCAAGCTAAAGCTAGAATAGTATATTCACAAATTAAAATTGATAATCAATTTTTAATAATTGCGATACTAACTTGTATCATTAAAAACTTATAAAGGGACTGTGTATTGCTGTATGTTCATATAACGATTTAATTTAATTTAATTATACTTTTTTATATTTAACGTATAAATGGAGATGAAGAGAAAAAGGATGTTAGATCCGGCTGCGTAATTTCTGAGTCGCTCGCTGCCTACAAAAAAAACCAGGCTCTCAAATAACTCGCGAGATCGGAAATAAAATATATCTCGCTACGTCGTAATTATACCGGCTATCCCTAAATATTTCCTCTCTCTTTCTCTCTCCTCGCGCCTTCCTCTCGATCTGTCGGAATGCGGCATGCGAGAGAGTCGTGCCTCCTCTTCCTCCTCTCCCGAGAGTCCGAAGGGCAGTGCACGCTTCGCGCGATCATTCTTTCTTCCTGCTTGCCCTTAGCCTTTTTTCTTTCTTCGTCCCTCCCCCCCGCCTTCCCCCTCGCCTCGCTGCCCGACTTGTGAATACGTCTACGAGTTAACGAATTTCGAGGCGCGCGAACCTTGGCACCCTTCTAATCCCGTGACTAACGTCCACGTCGAGAACAGAGCCGGCGCGAACACGCGAGGACGCGGAGCGACTAGAGGCTTAAGTCTTAGAGATCCGCAGGATCTCGGCTCCAACCCTGTTTCAGGAGATCCCTTCAGCGGGAAGGGCATGGGATGCGCTGGACGACGTCTCAATCGTCTCGCGTCCACCTCGTTTCGCCTCTAACGCGTTTGAGTTGAAGTAACGACTTGGGCACTTTGTAGTCGTACGTTGCAATTATTTTGCGAAAAAGCTTCTTTAAACATTTCAGCTAATGTTATTAATAATGATAATAACATAACTGTAGTTTATGCAAAATTTGTATAAATCACTTTTTGCAGGGTTGTATTTTATTCCAAGCTTTTCGAGTTGCTGTAATGAGACTCTTAACATTTCAATCGGCTCATTATCATTACTTTGTCAGGCATAATGTAGTATCATTTCGCAGTAATGAATAGAACTTAATCGCGTACTTTCTCTTAATTACAGATCACTTAACGAAGGACGCCAGCTCTTAATTCTCACGAAATTTCGTTTCGATATCCTCAATACCCTTTAAATGTGCAAAGCACTTTACTCGCGATTCAAGAAAGTCGAGAAAGTGGGCACAAGGTAGATGAAAGGAAATACTGCTCCAAAATGCTCGGGAGCGTAAGTAGCATCCACTTGAAAGGCACGAGCTGAACGAAGGAGGCTTAATGACGTACTATTATTAGTCACATATTGACAAAGCGTCGTCGCGAGGGCAGGAACGAGGGCCGAGGGCGTCGAGGGCGTCTCGCCGGTGCGGCGAGACGAGAGGCCACGCGTTGCTCTCTTTATTTTTTCATCCTTTCTCTCTGCTTTACATACGCCACGTACGGTTACCGGTGGGGCCATCGTCCTCCGCCGGTCGCCGCTGCAACATTGCAACGGCGATTATTGTGCCCTCGCGTACCTTCACACGGTAGCGACAAGCGGTAGCAACAGGCGACTTTCTTTTGTTGCGAGGATGCTGCGCGGATGTCTCGCGGCGACACAATGGCTCGTTTCAGCGGCGACCGGATTTCGGAGTCCCGGAGTCACTGAATGGGGACCATTGGGCACCCGAAGGGCAGACGCAGTCGCCGAAGCCAATGAGGTACATCACGGTAATAACGTGCATGGGCGTTAACGTATTAGGAGTGATTTCCGTTACATTGTTGACCGTTCTTGAACATCACTGTTTCCGAGTGGTACCGAGCCGCGCGTCATTGCTCCTTGAGCACCGCTGAAAAAATCGCTAATCGCTCAAGTAGATCCAAACTCTCGCCAGTGCTTCACTTCTACCAATGTAGATTCACTTTAGTCGTTTAGAATTAGAAAAAGATGAAAAATGAGTTAACTCTTGGAGCACTATGTGAAAAATGGCAGCTTATGTAAACCAGCATTCCATTTCTAAATATTTTTTCATTTATTTATAGTGTGTCAAAAAATCTCTAAAAATTCATAAACATACTTTCAAATTTCTAAAACAATGTTTGTATTTTATTTGGAAAAAATAGAGAGATTCTTAAAAGTAGGTTTTTACACCGAGAGAAGAGTATGTGGTATTTGCGACTATAATTGCATAGTAAAATAATTATAGTCAAGAATATCATTTTTATAGTAGTTGTGACTATAATATTGGCAATAACAATCATATGCTCATAGTGATGAGAATTGTGGTTACTGTTACATTATTTTATAGTACAAGTTACTAAATTAAAATCTCGTTTTAGTTAATAACAACCATATTAAAACTTGCCTGGACCAAATTATGATTATGAGGATTTTAATAAAATATTAAACAAATCATAATTTATATTGTTTAAATAACTATAAATTATAGTGATATTATAGTTACTGAACTATTTTATTCTCTCACTGTAGAAATACCCATGATAGTCCCGTCAATTTCTTTTTTCGAATTTCAATTATGGCGTAAAACAAATAATTCTTGTTTTACATATTAATGCTACATGCCTTAATACCCTATTTGCGATGTATCATTATATTATTATTATTATTATTTTAGTTCTATACATTAATCTTGCTTTAATATCGTATAATAATTTGCGCATATAATTATTATTATTATTATTACTGTTATACCAAAGTTAATTTACATTGGTAGAGAACGTGAAGCAGCACTCCACGACGATTATTCTACCTTCTCTTCAATCTTTGATGCGATTCATGCCTCACGGCCGAAAATACGGGCAAGTCACGAGGCCGACTTCCTCGCGGGAACGTCCACGCCAATTAAACGAGCCGATACATATACTTGGCACGCAGACGCTATACGTAATGACGATCGCATTGCGCAACCTTGATTTCGCTCGTGCGTAAAACTATTGTCCGCGGACGATCGGCCCTGCCGGTCGGGCAGGCGGGTCAGCTTCAGCGCCGCGTACGCGGATTTCGCAGAGCAATCAGTTCTCGCGACGGCCGCCGGCTGAAATTCAAGGCCCCGATTCCACTTCCGCGGTCAAGTTTGGCCGAGCAGGCGCGTCCCGTTCATCTGAAATTTTTTCAAGGTTGCGGCCGCGCGCGAGGACGATGCGTGTGCGCTCGTCAATTTCGGGGAAACCTGTTCGCACGGTCGCCTCGCACAATAAACGCTACGTCTCTCTGGTTAACTGTTAACGAGCCGCGCTCGTTTCGGTAATTCACAGACTAGTCTTGAGCGCAGCATTCGCGTTGCGATAAACGATTACGCAAGGTAGTACGAGTATGCTACGCGGCATTCATTGCCGGGGCCGCAACAAGGAATCATTACGTGCAGCCGGGCGTTACAGATATATGGAGCGGTGTTTTGCCAGCGCTTTAGCGGAATTGTTTTACTTTTTCTGTCGACTTCTTTATGATTTCAGTAATGAAAACCGACTAAAGAAATTAATAAACGCGACAATAATTGAGTCGTCTTAGAAGAAATGGAAATATCGTAGTCAAAAGCTATCAAAGAAGACATGATCGATAATGACGGTGTCATTAATGCTTAGCCTTATGAAGTTGGCGGTGTTTAAAGTTATCTTTCTCCTTCTACTGTCTTCCACATTAAAAGAAAAAAATAAACTCTGAACGCAGCCAACTTCATGTAGCTAGGCATTAATAATGCCGTGTGTACAGAAATGCCTAGCCATGTGAAGTTGGTCACATATTAGAAGGTCTGTGCCAATAGCCAATCAGAAGATTTAAAATCAATTTAAAAAATCATATCACGCTTTTGATTGGCTGTCGCAACAGATCCCTTAATTCATGGCCAACTTCATATGGTTAGGCATATTTCTGACGTCATCTGAACCATTCGTTAAATAGACAATTGAAAAATTAATGTTAATTTTATTAAATTCTATATCTTTTAATAGAGTTTGTTTGTTTTATTAAATAGTGCCCACTCTTAAAAGAGGCGTGTTAAATACTCAAAAGTCTCGAAATATTGTTGCCTCTTTTCCGCGATGCTGATTGATTCTCTCACTTGGCTCACTTCGTATTGCGAGAGTAGTTACACGCAAAAAAATAACTTAGTGATATTAGCCAAATGTCATTAACTAGTCTACAGTTTGCTGTTATTGCAAAAAATTAGCTGTTAAAAATAAAATATATTTGCTGTGAAATATGATTTTATTAACTGAAATTAAAAATGTTCTTTAATATGAACAGTTAAGAAGTAGCAGCTATTCTTCATTATTTTAACGTAAAACTGAACATTCAATTCGATATAGTTAATATTGCGAAGAGAAATTAGCATAATGGATTTATTTAAACGTTATTTTGTTATAGCAGCGAATATTTTTTACTATAGCACCAAAAACAGTTAAAAAATTGAGCTTTGGTAGTGACAACATTAGCTCTCCCTATTTTAATGAAACATCTTAACTACCACAGTTATATTTTAGCTTCCTTGGATAATCATTTTTTTTGCGTGTATTAGCGCGAAGATGTGTGTATTGTAACAGTTTTGACAGTTCAGGTTATCGAAAAAGATTTAAAAATTAAAATTTTTTAAAATCTTACATCTTAAATTGCGATAACAATGAAAAATAGCGTGTTCGAAGCGCGCGTCCCACCACCACTAGTATTATAAATATACTAT
Organism: Tetramorium parvispinum; assembly: GCA_011638315.1. NCBI lineage: Eukaryota > Metazoa > Arthropoda > Insecta > Hymenoptera > Formicidae > Tetramorium > Tetramorium parvispinum. The sequence goes on from VBVR01001899.1 coordinate 18,323, forward strand.
TGCTGTCAAAAAGATACACGAGGGAAGGTTACGCAAACGAAGTAAAATGACAGTAATGTGTAGAGATAAAGAAACACGGGAGTAGAGAGATGGGCCAAGAGAGAACAAAGAAAAAGAAAAAGAGAAGGAGGTGGAGCATAAAGAAAAGGCGCGCGAGATCGCGGTAGCAATCGACGGACCCATCATTAAAAATCAGTTAACCTCGCAATTACCGTGCGAGTCCCACAGCCTATTAAGTGCGCGTAATCGGAAGAGGCTTTTTTGGAATAATCGTTCGCGGCAAGCGCATGGAGAAACGAGCTCGCGCGCGCGCGGGCACCCGCCGATTATGCGACCGCACGGCGGGAAGGAAGCGCTTTGTTTCGTAGGAAAGGCACGAAGGTAATAGCCGGAGACGAAGTCTGCTTTCGACGGTACATTTGCAAAATACTCAAGCGATGCCTGATAAGCTCATAATTTTTCTAAAAAATCTGAACGTTCACCTGCAATAGGTATCAGTTTTTCTAATGCAATTTCCGTCATTTTTGTTAAATGATCTATCCGAATTCGGTTTTCTAAAATAAAAAATTAATTTGAAATTTAAGATAATATGTATATAATATGTAATTAATATTGAAGTGCTTTGAAGAACTAAAACAAAAATGCAAGATTGGTCAATCTCATAAAGAGTCGTCTACAATGGCCGTAATAATAAGGTTATAAGGTTATGAAACGTGATAATACACGTATTTGTACGTATATGTATATGTAATTAGCATTGTACATGTATTATCGCATCTAACAATCTTACAATCTTATTGCTATGGCTATTGTAGACGATTCTTAAGCGCAGTGAATGATACCCAGATTTATACACAGATTAACATAATAACCTAAAATATAAAGTTATATCTTCAAGATGTATAATGTATTTCTTATGGAAAATTCTAAAATGGTGTAAATTGACGGCTATTATGCTGATATGTGTATAATTGTTTAACTAAAAAATTAAAACAGGTTATACATATACTTACCTTTAAATCTTTTCATTACGTCATTTAATATACATCTCAACTGTTTAATAATTCGGACACTTCATCCATTTTTACTTTAATTTAATTCACAAATATGTTTTAATTTACCCAGAATACACGGAAAACTAAAATACTTTAGTGTTTCTGAATAAATATGCACTGCACTACAGCTAAGATGCGCCAATATACGCGGCAACGTCCCGGCCAAAACAGTTGTGAATCGAATTGAATGTTCGGTTTCACGTAAGATGTAATAAGGAATAGCTGCTAATTTTTTAGCTATTCATATTAAAGTACATTTTCAATTTCAGTTAATAAAATTGTATTTCATAGCAAATGTTTTTTAGTATTAACAGCTAATTTTTACCTATAATAGCAAACTCTGAACTAGCTAATGATATTTGGCTAATATTACTAAGTCATTTTTTTGCAATGTGCAAATCACGACAGAAATTTCAGCAAGAAAATTTTTAATCAACAGAAGATGTATTTATTTTTCCTTTTATTAAAATGTCTAAATGGGATGACGCGTGGCTCCATGCTAACGCGAGTGATTAGTAACGGAAAAGTCCTGGGTTCAAATCCCAGTGGCTCCACATCCCGTAAATGTGGGGTGTCAAATCAAAACTCGTTTCTTCCACTTTTGCTATTTTGTGGAAAATTAAGAAAAAACATATTTTTTATTTGGTTTCGCAACTCCAAAAGTTTTTAGGTGTTATATTTAATAATCTGAGTATTTTGCACTTTTATTAAACGGATCGGTAAAACTTTTGGAGTTGCAAAGCCAAATAAAAAACATGTTTTCTTTTAATTTCCCACAAAATAGCAAAAGTGGAATAAGCAATCGAGTTTTGATTTGATACCCCACATATATTCATTTTAATTCGAGTATCTACTGATCGGAGACTGACTCCTCCTCTGGAGGAGAATCAGGCTTCCATAATCGGTAGGCTAAAGAAGGGGAGGCACAATGGACCTAATCTGAATCTGAGTGCCACAGGCGGACCTCGCTGTGCCCCTCCCCCTCTAGCATCGTTATTAAAATGTCTAAATCAATTTTCTTTTCTTTTCCATGGATTAAAATCATGATGTTTCGTTTCAACTTTTCAATCCTACGTCGGAAATTCGAACGGAACGTTAAACGAGGAAGCTTCCATTTAACGCCCCAAGTAGTCACTTACTGAGTCTATAACCCTTTCTTTACGTACGTTATTGCTTCGTTAAAGCGTCATTTTCTCCTCTCCTGATTTCCACCGGTCGAGACGCTCGGCAAAAAGCTATTTGGCGGAGTTATGCCCAACCCCCGTTGCCGCTCGTGCACTTAACTCCGCGCCATATAAGACTACCGGAAGAGAGCCGCCTGCTCTCGATACGTTCAGGCAGCTACGATCGACAAGTCGAACGGGGCAGAAAACAGAGCGACGGCGGAGCGATCGGCGATGAGTGGTTACGAGTTACAGACGAGCTTGTCGGCACTTAAGTGGCGCCGAATAGGGCCGCGTAAATACAACCTGGCTCCGGTATTGACGATGTATATATATATATATATATATATATATATATATATATATGTATGTATGTATATACGTACATGTGAGAACCGACCGTACCACCAACTTCAAGGTACGAAAAGATGCGTTTAAAGTCTCTACTCACTCGTTGCTCTGATTGGAGTGAAGAATCCGACACCTTAATCGATCCACTGACCCAGCAGTCATCTCGATAGTGAGCCTGAAACATTAATCATAACGTATTAAGTCTTGAGATATACATCGCACTTATGCGCGATTGTTAATCTAAAAAACGTGTTTTCATAAAAAGATAAGATTCTAGCGAGCTAGAATCAAATATAAAAATTGAAATGTTATTTAATATAATATGCAACACTGTTGCTCACATGATCGAGATATTATATCGATCATTTTCTTTAACTGACTGTGTAAACATGTATTTATTAAAAATATTTTTAACAAGAATAAAGATGCCATTTCATGCGCAGTGTGTAGCCGCAGCAGTTCGCTGCTATTGGTTAAAAATTTTTCATAAAATGATATATTTTCGACGCAAAATACATCTTACTGCAGCTCGCTTCAACTGTTTTGAAATTGAACCGGACGAACAAATCTGCAGCAAAACCGTAGGACTATACTCACCTATGCAATATTATTTGTTGTACTTGGTGAACGTGATTTCTCAACGTCTCTTTTGTTTTTAATTGGCCAGATGTCCATGAAGATTTCATCTTGGCCCATACGTTTTCTAGGGGATTTAAGTCGGGTGGCTTTGCTGGCCAAGGTATTAATTCAAAATTAGGATTTGCTTCAAATCATAATTAAATCATTTTTGAAGTGTGTACAGCACTGTTGTCTTGTGGGATATTTGTCTAGCACTGGTTTTAAGATTTCTTCTAAAATCTCCACATATTTTTCAGCATCCATACGTGGTGATGTTTCTACAATATCTATCTATCACTCTACTCCAAAATCCTAAAGTTATGCTTCTTCTGTGTTCATGAGGTATTGTATATTTCGGATTTAGACGTTCTTTATCCGGTCACCACACTCTATATCTCCGTCTTCGGCCGAAAAAAACACTTTCTCGTCTAACCATATTATTGCATTCTATTAGTCTTAGGTCACCTGCAGTGTACTTAAATGTTTTCGTGCGAACTGCATTCTTCGATTTCAATGATTTTCTGTAAGTGCAATTTTTTTGCTGGTGGATCCAAACGAACTTTAGCCGCTCTCAGTCGACGTCTCACTGTGCTTTCCGAAATTGGAAAATTATTATTAAAACGAATGGGCCAAGATGAAATCCTCATGGATATCTGGCCGATGAAGAACAAAAGAGTCATTGAGAAATCATATTCACCAAATGTGAAATAAATTGACACCAATTATACGCAAAATTTGATTAATTCCATGCCAAGTCAAATTTGGAATTAATACTCCAAAATGTTTCTCGATTCCGTACTGGCACGTACAAATTCAATAACAATTTAAAAAACAGAAATAATGGTAAGTATAAATAATGACAATTACAATCTTCTTGGATTTAGAGTTTCCTGGTCGTGGAAGCACATATAAATTTTAAATCTAGACGTTCGTCTTCTGGTCGCTACATTCTACATTTCTCAGCTTTACCCGAAGAAAACACTTTCTCGTCTAATCATATTATTGTATGCTATTCTTCTCTTTATACACCTATGGTGTATTTAAATTTTTTCTTGTAAATTGCATTCTTCAATTTCGATGATTTTTTGTGATTTTATATTTTATAAATTAATAATGTAATTAATAATACAATCAATTTATTGTATTCTTCAATTTCGATGATTTTCTATGACTTTCTATCTTTTAATAAATTTAGTTTATTGTATTCTTCGATAATTTTTTATGATTTTCTATTTTACTATTCACTTTATACATTTATATTAATAGCATAAATTATTATTTATCTTTTAACCATACGGTATAATGTTTTGCAAACTGCACTGAAAGCTGCCAAAGACGTGCGTGAAAGCAATTTCGAAACATTGCCTTTTAGACCAACAGTCATGATACACAAATAGCTTGATACGATGCGCCTAGTTATTACTGGCCCTCAATATTTTCACATTGCAACAATACTATAAATTTTCCATATTATATTTTTGAATTATTTGCACACATTCTCTAGGCCACTGGATAATTATTTATATGAGGTTAAAATTTAATACGCTGCTGCTGTTATTCCTTTTCATAAGCAGCAAATGTATCAGAAACCATTTTATAAAATTTGAACGTCACGTGACTTTTGCTGCCGCAGCGTGCTGCGTATGAAAATGTCCTTTAAGGGGATCCTGTAGCCATCCGCGGAACTAAATTTTTGTAAAAGGATAAGGATGTCTTTGTATTACTTTCATAGATTTAAAAATCCGTTTAAAAAATGAAAGTATAGACATTAATTAAAAATAAATGCTACCGAGCAGACACGTATTAATGTTTAGAAAATGAAAGTATAGACATTAATTAAAAATAAATACTACCGAGCAGACATATATTAATGTCTATACTTTCATTTTCTAAAAGGATTTTCAAATCTATGAAAATAATACGAAGATATCCTTTTACAAAAATTCAGTTCCGCGGACGGCTACAGAATCCCCTTAAGAAATGGAAGAAAAATTAGAGCGTTATTAGAGATATGGAGGATAATAAATATTGGTTGAAAAAAGGGTATGTCTTTTGCGAAGAAAGAAAGGAATTTAAGACGTTTTACAGGTATTTGCAAAATGACAAAGGTTTGACAGTTTAAATAAAAATGTAGAACAGAATAAATAGGACGAAATATAGAACAATGACAGGGAAGAAGAAAAAGTATTAAGAAGTTTCTGAATAGAAAAGGAAAAGATCTCAGGGAAAAAGAAAAAGTCAAGAGAAAAGAAATTAAGTAAAATAAATGATAGAAGGTTACAAACCATGATGGAAGCAATTAAAACTAAAGAAAGATGTAAAGAATAATAATTAATTTAAGGCATGAACGTGCGATTTGAGATTTTATTGTAAACTAAGTCTCACTTCTTGGCTGTAAAAGTTGAAGTGAATAAATGTATTCGTTCAAAAATCCTTTTAATAACTATTTCAATAAGTTATTTAATCTCTTTTTACAACGCTTACATTTACAGTGATATCAGGGTAATGCAAATATATATTTCGCCAAGGAGATATCAGTCTTGCATGCAATCTCGATAAGAGCGATCATATCATGTCACTCGCTTTTGTTGATCGCTCGCGAAGGGAAGACAGGCCGGGCGAGTTGCACGGACCAACAAAGTCGGAGTCAGCTCGTGAGTCTCAGCTGTATATGATTAATGCGACCCACTGTGGCGAACGCAATATAGAACGACGTGCCTCATTTGCATTTGCGTTTCGAGGACCACCGTGTTTGACGTCGGAAACCTCTTAACGAGGAATTATTAAGGAACAATTAAACTCTCGACGAAACTCGCGGTGTACACTGCCAACATCTTGCAAAACGAAAAACGTCTAAAGAGAAAAGGATTCGAGCGTCGTTCTTAATCGGTCTTGTGTTTTATCTGATGCTTCCTAATGAGGTGTCCTTATTTTTTTTTTTGACAGTTTGACAATTGGACAACGTGTATATCCATCTGATTTATTTAATTTTGTTAATCGATCTAATTATTTCTTGCGTAACGAAATATATTGTATAATCTTTATCAAAAATATTTTATTTTATTTATTTCATATTTTATTTTATAATTTCGTACGTTGTTCTATATTATCTAGTTAGTAAATTTTTCAATTATCTCTTTATACTAATAATAATAAATATATTTCATAGATAGTCTTCTTTAAATGTCGGTCTAAAAATTAATAAAAAGAAGAAATAAATTGTCTCTTTTAACGAATTTATCATAATTATTAAAATTGCTACTGTTGAAACCAAAAACATCTAGAGAAGAAATATTCAAGCGTCGTTCTTAATCAGTCTTGTGTTTTATCTGATGCTTCTTAATGAAGTGTGTTTATTTTTCTTATGACTGTTTGACAATCGGACAACGTGTATATCCATGTCCGATTTATTTAATTTTGTAAATCGATCCAAGTATTTCCTACGTAACAAAATATATTGTATAATCTTTATCAAAAATATTTTATTTAAAATAATTTTGTACGTTATTCTATATTATCCAGCTAGTGATTCTTTTACATCTTTATACTAATAATAATAAGTATACTTCATAGACACTCTTCTGTTGAAGAATTAATAAAAAGAAGAAATGAATTATGAAGAGCTCTTCAAAATTATTAAAATTGCTAGTGCCGATACAAGCCTTGCAAGAACATCGCAAGAGCGTTCCCAAATTATTACTTTATAAGAATAAGAGGTCTTGGAGGAAACTACTGACGCGCAAGCGGCGACACGTATTCGCAACCGCGTGGGCGTTTATTGGCGACCTGTTTAACACAGGCGACAGTTAGTGGATTCAATGATCGTGTAATTGTCAGCGGGAAACCGGACTACCTCTCCTTCGCTCTGCCCCCAAGCTATTTTGCAAATCTTTAACGATTACTCCGAGAGACTACGAGATGAAGTATGAGAATTAAGACCGAGAGCACCACCGGAGTTGTCGTACCGGCAATATCGTTTATTGCCGATTCAAATTTATGCAAAACTGTTTCATAAGCGCGGCTTAGCGCGCGAGCGAGCGCAAAAAGTTGGAGGCATGTCGCAATATTTCACTCGGTCCCGCATTTTTCTACGATTTTTCATAAATTACAAAGAGGACCATTCGCTTAATGCGCTTCCTCAAATAATCCGCGAGTAATAAAACTGCGAAAAATACATACGAATCGGCGTCGCGTAACGAACGGCAATAAAAAGATTTTATATCCTTCGCGAGATTCTCCGACTAAATTACCCGACTGCTTCCCCGCGATGCATTGACGATTTTCGCGTCACTCGGCAATCTCGCCGAGCCATCGTAAAGATGCTGCTTCTCGCTCAGCTGGAAACCGTTTCTCACACTTTCCTACGACTTTCCGCCGATAAGAGGCCCCCGATGGATAAGAATCTGCAGATAAAAATCATCTCGGCGCTCTCGCGGAGATCTCGCGCACACCCACGCGAAAGGACACACGCTTCCATGCAGGTGCGTGGCCCCGCGGGTTCGCGGGGGTTAATGCGTCGAGCAATAATTAAAACGCCGTTTCGCGCGCGGAGAGAAAGGTGAGACGCGATTATAGAGCCTCCGCCGCCGCCGCGCCTATCTCGGTAACGGTTTGGTAAATGGACCTCTCGGCGACCGGTCATATTATACACACTGCGCGTATTCTTCAGAGAGGTCTTACGCGACCCCGGGGTTCGCGGTTTTTTTCCACGGATAGAAATCGTCGATCGATATCGCGCGCGCGATCGCGGACGACGTTTAGCGAAAAGACTGACCGGTCAGGTATGTATCACGATAATCTTAATTATGCACGGAAAAAGAATTTGCTATAACCAAGAAATTTTTATTTAGTCCTAATAATAGTTATTTTCAATACTTACAAAAAATTATTTTTCTATTTAAAAATATTACATCTATTAATATTTAAAAAATATTTAATTATATTTATTATTTACTTT
>VBVR01001900.1:0-26461 GCA_011638315.1 Tetramorium parvispinum
CCCGGAAAAAGAATAAGAAGGAATGTATCGGTGTGGCTCGTTACACTTAAATTGGAGGGAATGACTGAGTGGTCTCGTTATTCATCGCGAATAATATAGAAAAGGGCTTCCGACTTCGCGCTTCACCTGAGCAACGATTCCTGGCAGGATATCTGACACGGCTAGATCGCGGGGGAGCCTTTTCTCTTCGGGAGATGAATTGACGCGGCCGTGTCCGACGTCATAATCAGGCATTGAAAACGTCTCGTCGAAAGCGATATTCAAAACTTGACGGAATATTCTTGATCATTAACGAGATATCTGTGTATGTGTACTTATGAAATATACAATATGCATACTTGAATACAAACTTAAAATGAAAGGGCTTTTCAGCATTTGCAGTTTATTATAAATTAAGAAGAACGGAACTTTTATCCATATTAATTAACAAATTAATTAATAATCACATTACTTTTCTATTATTTGATTGCTACTTATACGTATAAATAGTTGCACATCAATTTTACAAAACCGATATTTTCATTGTATTTCACTTGCTGGAAGAGAAAGGCTCATCATATCACATTGAAGCTGTCAGCAATCGAGATGAAATAAAACATTGACATTCTTATACATAGTTCGCTACACGTAATTAATGCACCCCGAGGAATGGCGTTTCGCTAATTAGTTCGCTTTGTGCAAGCGTCGCGCCGAGCGCCAAACAAAAAGACATCGAACCAAATTGTTCACAAATTGGACGGATGACATTACCGTCCTCTATTAAATGGCGTTTACCCAACTCGTTGGCGTGTCGGCCTTTAACCCTCTCGGCACGAGTAAAACCACCACCAGGGAGGCCGCCTGGCTTGGGTTGGCGTAGTTTGAGCTGCCCATAGAGGTGGTCGCTTCTCTAAGATCAAGTGCTTTCCAGTACCCCACTAAGCCAAACTCCACCCGTTCTAACGTCGGTTCGTCCGGTCGGATCTGCCATCCAGGAAGGGGTGGATTGATAAACCAACCGCTCCTGTCCCTCTTGACCGGGCAAATTCTTGCGGACAGCCACTGGACTTCAGTGGATCTCAATACGCGACTTTGTTTCGATATTGACATGTATTGGAAATGAAACGGGCGCAAACGAGAATATTTGGATTCATTTCGTAATATATAATAAATAAATCGTACTTAATAATATCGCAGAAAAATATTATTGAAAAATTCGATTAGAATACTGCTTCGCTTTAGTATAGCAGTAACATAATTACCGATACATTTTGGAAATTACTGCAAGTTATTTATTTAAGCTCTATACATTTTTTCTAATTCCGTAATATCATTTTACCCTAAATTTTGCTCTGTCTGCATTGCACCTGTTTCTCGAAATAATTTATCAGTAAAAGAGCTAGAGCTCTTGGGATACGCGAGCATATTCTCAACACGTGATCCTACGATCACGCCATGAGGACGTCGACAAATTCCCACCCCGAGTCTGTCCCCTGTAAGATGTCCCCTGGACCCGATCTACCGGGTGTCTCGTCGTTGTTGGCGCACGTAAGCCGCCTGCACCTTCCGTGAGAACGACGTCGTGACGACGGACGACCCTCCGGCCGACCGCGTGTCATTCTTCGGGGCGGTAGGCTCGCGTGCCTGTCGTGGTTGTTGCGCTTCGTCACGAAGGGGATCGCCGCGACGTCTTCACGACGTTGAGCACCCCCAGGACGAAATACTCGAAGTCGAGGGGTAGTGGGTCAAGCGGCACCGGGGAAAGTCGAGAGATCCAGGGGTATTGTCGCCGGAAGTCTCCGATGGTGAGCGCCGATGGTCGGGGTAATTGGATAGAGAAGATCGAGCACAACCCCGTTGTAGCACTTTGCCCTGTCCCCTTGCATATCTCTTTCTCTCTCTCTCTCTCTCTCTCTCTCTCTCTCGACCCATGAGGATCTATGAACCATCCCTTCTGACTGGCGCTAGTTCTTCGACATCCGAAAACTATAAACCCATCGAGAAAGAGAGAGTCTGGTTATCTTCTGGGATAGTACAACGAGACGTCACGCGATTGGGATGAGACGTTAATCTCCCTTGAGACGAGATTCGATTACTGGATCACGACCGGACGTAGTCTCCACGTGCATATATAAAATAATAGCTTTACTCGAGAGATTATTCTTGATATTAATTGTTATTAATAAACGTAATTGAATATGAGTAAAAGAAATTGCTCAAGCATAGCTGAATAATTAATTGTATTTTTGAAACCTCTGGAAATTTTTTATCATAATATCGTCAGATAAATTTGCTAGTACTTGTTACAATTAATTATATTTTTTATTTTAAACTTTGCTATACTCATTTATTTTTTAATGAAAAACTTCTTTATTTTTTCTACATGTGCTTTTGTGCATTTTACATATCTTCAAAGTATTTCTAAATTTAACGCTAACATTGACTAAAATTTTGATCGGTTGTAACATGTCCTCTCTATATTTTGGCTTAATTCAAATTAGCAGCAGACCGAACTTTTCGCCGAATTACAAGGCTAGTCGGAAATATTAGGAGAGAAGATTGTAACGTATCCCGTGATTTTCAACGAATTGGCGCACCGATTGCACGAGTTGGCGTACTTTTGATTTATTCTAATTGCTATTTCGATAATGGGGGTCGGGTCAGCGCTTTCGCAGCTCTTGCATTCCCATTATCGGACTCGAACGCCCGAGAAATATAATCGCATTCGAGTTAAGGTAACGTCCGGCACGGAGCTTGCTAGTAATTATTAGCTAATTTGCCGTTAAATCTTCACTGACCGCTAAATTATCGCCAAAGGACGAGTGCGAGGAAAGGATATATTTTAGCATCCTGACGCGTCCGTTTAAACGTGCGAATATATACTAGAATGATATATTTCTTTTTACAATCTACAAGTAAAACATTTATAATTTTATTTTCAGTATTTCTAAAGGAGCGTTCCAGATTTTATGTGAAAAAGATAGAAATACAATGCACGGTTAGGTTTTCGCGTACCGACTTAATGTAACGAGTGGCCACTGCGGGATTGAATAGCCTTCTGATGGAAATGGTCCTTTGCGACAAATGAACCACAAACCAAGCGGTAACCAAAACCACTCGAGATCGTTGGTTCACGTTTAAACGTCATGTATTGTTTTGCGCGTCTCAGAAAGCCAAAGATCTGGAATTAGTCGGCCCCAAAAACCGCCGTTGCGAAGGCTCTCCCGTTAATAAGATTGGAACATGTGTTTCGGGTACATTATAGATTTTAGCTTAAATACATCGTATACTATGTTTAGAAACGGAATTATTTAACTCATCTTCTAATTGTGTCTATTTAAGTATTTTTCAAGTCTTTTTTTATTGAACTGGTTCATGTTGTTTCATATGAAGATTTATAAACCTCGATGTCTCAATGTTTCTAAATAACAATGAACTATAACCGACTACATGAAATCTATCATGACAGTACGCCATTCCCGGGGTGACAGGTAGGGTTTCACAGACGCGGTGAAAGAAGAAGGAGCAAGCGTATCTGAATGGCTCCCAAGAGTGCCAAGTTCGAATCCCATTACCGGACTCGCGCCCGTTAAATAGGTCTCGCATCGTCAACCGGAAAATATACACATCGTTCCCGAGTTGTCCTCGGGAAGGAGGAGAAACGCGTCTTATACCCCACACGACGGAAATCGATGTGGGTCCGTTGGGAGGACCGAGCTGAAATTTTCGTGCCTTCATTGTTTATTGCATACGAAATGCTCCCGAATGCTGTCACATAAATTTTAAAAAGAAAACACGGCGTGTGAGACGTGGGATAGGGAAGTGGCAGCGACAGGATTCTCCGTCAGATCGGAGAAATAGAAATGAGTCATATTTTACATATTTTCCTATTTTTTTTTATCGTAACCTTTCCCTTCATTTTTATAATATCACAATTAACGTTTTAATTATTTTCCACACGTAATAATTCTTCATAATTTACGTTATCACAACGGTTTTTCTAATGCACAAAGATGTCGTCGCCCGTCGTCGAAACGTTCCTCGATGTTCCCCTCCGGCATTTCAGTCACCTTACGTCTTTCTTTCTCTTTTTGCAGTTTTTTTTTCCTCCGCCCCCATCGTTCGTTCGTACACCGCTCCATTCTCGAGCCGTTACGAACGAAACGAAAATAAAATGTAAGTGGAAATTTATTGCCGCAGGCGATAGGAGACGTTTCCGTACTTTTAAATATTTTATAAAGTTTCTTCTTCTTGCTTCTCTTCCTCCGCGCGCCTCGTGGTTCCCAAGAGCGCCCGGAGAGCGCCGGTGACGATAGAAGGAAAGAAACGAAACATTCTCAGAAACAGAGCGAGGACTTCATCTTAGTGTCGATTTTTTTTATATCTTCCGACACGAATATTCATCGTAGTGCTAGAAAATGAAAAATTCATCTTGTAAAGTATATAATATGTACTATATTGATTACCAATTAAACCTTAATTTCGTGGCCAAATAGAGAGCTAACAGATGACAAGACAGTATAAATAATTATAATTTTTTTCACGCGTAAAAGAAATTTTATGTACGATTCGAGCCCCTACCTTTGAGTCAAAATACAATAAGATGCAACGTCGATCATTTATATAGGCGCTAGTATTTTTAGATTTTTACCCTTTTCCAATTAATTATGATTTCTTTTTAGTTAATCAAAATAATATAGAGATATATTGTCTGCGACAAGCGATGAATACCGTTTGACCATTTCTCGCGAGTGTATCTGGCAACGAAGATGGACAAATGCCGAAATCAATAATCGACAGGCATAAAAGAATGTGCTCCCCTATTTCGCGTGTACTGACATCCGCCATTATTCGACAGCACGCGAGCGAACGGCGAAATAACGTCGTAAGGGCCTGTCGAAGTCGTGAATATTTGATGTGAACCTATCAGCGCCTCTCAATACGGTTACGCGAAAATTGACAGCTCCCTCTTGAACGCTCGAACCTCTTCTGCGTCTCTTTGACAGGGGCATAAGCGTTTCTGATGAATATTCTTCGAGAGGCGGATAACGATAGAACGATGTAGATAAGTAATAAGTTCTTTCCTTATCGGTCTCCCAAACTAATAAGTCCCCTTCTCTGCTCGAGTTCCATCAAACGTTTTGAATTATTTAGATCGAGCGAATCCTCTACCCTGCAACGCGATCTGCTTTTAAAGAAATTTACTTGAAGCTCTCTCTCCTTTTTTATCCGTATGCGTTATGTGATTAATTCATAAACTTGTTTAAAACATCTTCAGATAGCTTTCTTTTGTATGTATGGTTTATCTTCTTGTCTTAAAATTGAAAATATCTGTTCTCTAAGTTCTAAAATTTCAAAATCAAGTATTTCAAGTTTCGCTTCGTTACATTACGCTTCAATCGCGCTAATTTCGATGGTCAATTCGTACGCGCGGTAAGAAGGAGCAAAGGAGGATGACAGAAACGAAAGAGAAGAGAAGCGTACGTTGTGAGATCATGCACCGCACGAAACCGCTGCAAATGGAGACGGTGAATTACGAGACTTCGCGTTAACCTCCCGGCATCCTCTCGCACGAAAACGCGCCGTTACGGGAGCGCTGGGGAGGTGGAAGGCGGGCAGATTACTTTTCGATAAGGAATAATTAAAAATTTTCTCGTTTAAAGTAGCTAATTCCATTTCTGGCGACGCCCGCGGAGGTAATGGGCGGCCGGAAGTGGCCCGGCATGCCGGAAAAAATAACCGCTAAAATACTTGGTAGATAAAGAAGATAAAGTCGCTGGCTGGCTGGCAGTAATTTATATCGGCGTGTGATTCCGGAGTGAGACGCGAGGAGAAATATTTCAGGGCGGTACACCCTCCAGATAGCGGTAATTAAAAATTACGGGGCGGGGAAAGAGGCCGCTAGTAGGGAAGCGGGAAAATAAGAATATATTGATTGCACGGGATGAATCATCCCCTATATGGAGAGAATCCAATTTCTCTCTTATTATATCTTAAGATACATATAACCACAGTGTGTTATTCTTTCTCTGATTAAGATTTAAAAAGTATTTTAAATTTTACGTTTTTTAAAATGTAAAATTTAATATAAAATGCCAAAGAATTATATTTCTGATTATCACTGATTGAAGAATAAGATATTTATTTTTAGAGTATTCTTGCGATTATCGACTCGCATAAAAGAAAATTCTAAATGTAGTTGATCATCTGTGCTATGTTGTGTTCATTCTTGACTACAGTTCATTCTCGACACAGTCGTTGAGCCGGTACGAAACGCGATAGCCGCATTGACGTCTTCTCTATTGGTGCCACGTACTTCCGGTCGAGCCATCGAAAGTTTCGGTCAACCTAGAACTCGAACAGGGATCATAAATCCCCGTAGTGTAGACTAATGTAGTGGTAATAGAGTATAAATGGGGGTCACGACCCGAGGTCAGTCCGTCTTACACCCCTAAACTGTCGTCCGCCACCTTCGCCCTCGTGCGAGGACCGGCCGAGACCTTAAACTCGCATAACACCCACCTACCGTTATTTCGAAATGACTTATCGGGACTCCATGCTCCGAGTATGCCGATTCCGGAATCAGTTTCCTCTCGAACGGTGTAATTGTAACAGGAAATGCGATTCTCGAATATACACGTTAACGTTTAATTACAGTTTCAAGTTTAAATCACTGATATTGCTTAAAAATGTGTATTTTAAAAAACTTTATCTTAAAAAATAATACTAGTGTTCTTATTATCCAAGTTAAGATAGACTAATTACATTGTTTTATTAAAATTAAAAACATATATATTTTGATTTTTGAAGGAAAAAAGATTGATAATGAAAGACATTGTTATTTAAAAAATATGTATTTTGTATATTCGTTGAAAATATTTTACATCGACAATACAGATACACCGTGCAGTGCTGCCGTCTTGTGAACCTGTATCGTACTAAAGGGCCGCAGGACAAAACTTTTTCCGCTCGTTTATGCGGCACGCTACTCACTCGTCGCGTTTCTTCAGCGTTTATCAGTACTAAGACTTGTAACAGTTTTAACTTGTTTTAGCCAATTAATATACAAACATTATGTTGCTGATTTATATCTCTGCAATTTTATCAATTCTTTTTCCTTTTGTTTTAAATCTTGCGCGTTTATATTTTATTAATATTTTTGTAAAAATCAGCAAGGCAACGAAAAGGAATATATATATTGTATATTTTTTTAACGTTATCAATGTATCTATATTTGACGATAGTTCGATGTTAGCCTTAAAAAGTAATGTCGTACGTCGCGAACTTTCGCGGCCGAGCGATCGCGGCCACATCGTTCAAGTTACGGTCCTCTGGTTCCCGTAGGTGCCGCGCATGGAACTCTTTTCCCAAAAGTTGTTTCAAAGTTCACGGCACAATGGACACAGCGCATTATATATCCCCCTTCGCTATTTCTCTCCGCTTGATGGTAGATACACACCGCGGTACAAGGGAAAGGTGTCCGCGTGTTGCGGGGTGTATACCCAGCGTAGTGCTGACCAATGTTCGCCCGAAGATACGGTTGACGGGTCCGGGTCCGGCCTTCACGTCACCTCCACTTCAACAGTCTCCCGCGCCCTTTCTCGTGAGCCGCCGCTCTCCTCGGTCCGCATTCAATTTCAACACCTACGTCCGCAACCTGACCCAGCGCGCTGAACAATCGCCGAACCCATTCGCAACTTGAGACAAATGAAAACTTTGCGCGACGCCGAAACACTTCTGTCACTGTTGGAGGTGCCACGGGAGCCGTTTGAGAATCGACGCACGCGACTTACGTGTAGTAACGGTAGATACGTGGCTCGGCTCATTTTGTCATAAACTCGACAAGCAATAGACAACTGACAGAAATTCTTAAGAGAAAGTGTAAAGAAGATTTATGTTTTATTTATATTAATGGAACGGAGAGATTGCTTTCCATATTAAACATTAATAAAATATAATTTACAAAAACATAATTTATTCTAATTTTTTAAAAATATTATAAAATATAATTTATTACGTGTAAAATTTAAGTTAAAGCCATCCCAATCATATTGATTATTTTATTTAAATTTAACTATTAATTGCTAATAACTATATACATTCCAAATAAAAATATAGGAAAAAAATATATAAAAAAATTTTGACAATAGATTTTACAGCTTATTTCTGACAAATGGCCGCAGATGGATATCTAGATTTATTTGACAGCTTTATTTGCATTGCATTCTCGCTCGATAGCTTCTAATGCTTTGAAAGGGTCGAAGGAAGACGCCTAAACCATCGTGAAAATAATTGCACAGTGTTCGGCGATGGTAACCCTTCCCTTTACTTTTCTTTATCTTAATGAAACTCCATAAATAAAGAGTCTAATGTCACGAAAACAGCCGCTTGGGGGATAAAAAAAAACCACGCCGCGATGAATCGTCGGGAATCGAGAAAAGTGATGTTAAATTATTAATCTTTGTGTAAATTTATCGATCTGAACATTAACGCATTAAGAAAACTTTATATGCATATGTAATTTAAAAGTTTATTATGTATTTATATCAATTTTTTTTCAATAGTCATTAGAACTGTGAATCGTAACAAGGAATGTAACATAGTCGCGCGATAATATAGCATAGATTAAAATTCTTGTATTTCGAGAAACTACTTTGAAAATAGTTTCTAAAATATTACACTAGTAACTGATGGTTCACTAAAAGTGAAATATTGACTTTGCTAGAGTGAGTTAGTTATTTAACAAAAAAGAGAGTTGAGTACTTCTGCTGAAACAACAGCGATAAGGATGCATGCTGTCGTAAAATATTTTTTTCAAACGAATCCGGGACACTTTTGCTATCGAGGTTTACGGGAAGGTTTATCCCCCGAGGCGAGTACATTTTGACGAGGCGGGGGCTTTAGAAAAAGGGTTGATGTGCAATAAAGGGGAGATGCTTACATCTGTAAAAAAAAAAGAAAACGCCAATAATTCATTGACAACAATCTCATTGGAGGGGGATAATGGGCGCAGTTTTCTCAGAGGAGGTAGCTCCCGCGCGTTTCCACTTGATTAAGAATTAGGCTTAAAAAAAATAATTATTTTTAATTTGTGACCACGATAAGGGCTTTATTGTTCTACGCTGTGTATGGCCCGCTGCGGGGGCGATAAGAGCGAGCGCGAAATTGATCTTCGTGTTTCACGTTAATCCCATTAGTTCCGTTAATATTCCCATTCTTAATACTTCATAATTACGTTCAAAGTTACATTTACAATGTTCTACGGCAGGAGTGAGATACTACTATCTTAATATTTTGTTATAAAGTTTGCTTGCGTGTATAGTTCTCAGAGATACAATAACTTATTTTTATTAATTACTATCAGCGTGGTACTTTTATCACTCAGCTAGAGCTATATACATTTGTCTAAAAGAGATTGATACATTATACAAATAAAATATGCACATAATACATAATATGTTTGAAGAAACTAAATTAGTAAATAAAATATCGATAATACATATAACGGTAGCGTTTATCAAAGCATTAATTGTAAAGTATTATTTTTGTGTAAGAGCAAGTTATATTTTAGATTCTTCTTTAGCATTAGTCTCGTACCTGTTACAAATATCGCGTAAACAAAGACAAAGGTGACGTAAAAACGACGTTGGCCATCGAGAGACGAAAGGGATAAGCAAGTTAATGAGAGACAGAGGCGCGCGATGATAAAGGCAGAACGAAAGCTGGACGTCGAGCCCTTCTCGGTGGCGTATTACGGAAGGGCCCTTTGGCAGCCTAGACACCCCTCGACAATATACTCCATGACGGGACGTGGGTCCCCATTAATTTTTTTTAAGCATTATAAATATTTAAGCGAGCCATTTCTCATAGGCAAAACGAAATGGTCTCTTCTTCAACGTATCTTTTTTTTTTATTCTGACCAGCAACGAAATTCACTATTCTCTTCGTGGCTGACACGATTCTGAATTGTTAACGATAATATGGGAATTTATGATTCTTATTGCGATCATGTATATCTTTACGGCGAAGGTTATTCGTATTATTGAAATAAGATGACGCAACTGGTCATACATGATTTATACATATTATGTGAGATATAAAAGGTATAATTGAAGAAACTATATTTAAACATAGATACATATATAGACATCATTATTTTTTGTACAAAATAATGTCTAAATAAATTAGAAATGATTAAACAATGCAATAAAGATATTCTATAAGAGTGTCTTTATTGTATTTTCAAGTTTAACTTATAAGACGTATAAGATCATTCTTTATATGTTTATATAATTGAGTAAAGACAGAATGTATAACAAAAAATGACAATATAGATAATACACAGACTATAGAAATATAAAATAGCAGAAGATGATATTAATATTAATAATAGAAGTATATATAGTGTTAAATGAGTCTCGGCCTTTCGTTCTTCGTAATTGCACGCGATATGTCGACAAGTTACAGTCGCGAGGCGACCGTTACCTTTCGGTGACACAGTTCACGATGAACAAACTGTCGACGCGTTGAAGCGCGTGCGGAAACTTGCTCCTTAGATAAATGGGCGAGAAGAGAAGCGGAGGACAGAGGGTGGAGCGCAACCGCGCGACCAAAGAAAGGCGGCGTTCGCGCCGCTACGTGCGCGCGAGCGAGCGCGCTATCGCGCTATTGAAACGACAAGTGAAATATACGAAATAAATCTTGCAAGACCCTATTCAGCGGAGACAATACGGCGTCCAGTCTATGGACGCTGTCGAGGGTAGGCGCACCGTATTGTGCAACGTTGGGGAGGTAGACGAACGTGAACTCACGGACCGACTCTCGCTCTCACCCCCTTTACCGTGCACTTCGCCTCTCCTTCTCTCTGCCTTCTCTTTCCGAGCAAGCTGAACACCCAGCCTTTTGCCCTGACCACCCCAAACCTCGTCCCTTCGGCCACCCCCTTATGCCCTCTTTGCTCTCACCCGATAGTTCTCTCGGCCCTACCGAAGCTCCTGCATCTATCTTTCTTTCTCTCTCTTTCTCTCTCTCTCTCTTCGCCAGTTTCGCGACGTCCATCTTTCGTTCTCTCCCTCTAGCCTTGGCAGCTTCCGTCTGTTTCACTTCGATCCACGAAACGGCAAGTCGCGAGTCGGTGTCGTTGGGTAAATACCGGTGGCGTGTGGGCGATCTTTGGACAGGGTGGTCGTAAAGAATGGTCGTATTCAGAGTCCGGCAGCACTTCTGCTCTACCCTTCCCAATCCACCCCCTCACGTCCAATGCCACCCGTCCTACCACCAACCTACCTACATATCCTGTTCGTCGGTGAGGCCGAAGCGACACCACAGTGCAAAGTTTCTGAAGCGAGACAAGCCGCAATATAATGCCACCCTTGGTACACGGTCGCACCTCACCCTCCATCCAATAGCGATCCTAGATACACCCTTTCTTCGGCCGAGTGCTCGGTTGATATTCTCGACCATATCACTGATCACGATCACGTTGTCTTTAAAGGCTGAATCGTTATGAATAATATGGAATTCACATATATACTTCATATACATATATTTAATATTTTATATGTATACATATATTAACTATTGAATATATTTTATTAAGAAATCTCTCTCATTAGGATTTATTATAATAGAAATTTATAAAATTTGGAGATTTTACGATTACTCTAAGTATATATTATTTATTTTATTTTATTTCTTTTGTAATTAAATTTCTATTTAATATTTTTACATCTCTAAATGTATATTGCAATAGATAGCATTCGAGAAGGTGTAGAAAATTAGACCGTATAACCGATGATTCCTCTCTATTCTGCGTTTCCGATCTCGCCGAATGCTCGGCGAGCATCGGTTGTGAATCTGCAAGTGGCATCGGCGCTGCGACCTTACCGTCGTCGTTTCGTGGACGATCCCGTGCGTTCGATAACGGCGCGACTCGACGGACTCCGGCGCGATAGTTAATATTGATTTACGCGTAAGGCTCGCCGGCCTAATCCGGCCGGGCCATAAACAGATCAAGTCCAGACTAAATCCGGCGCAAATTGTTACTAATTCGCATCTTAATAATGACCACGTCAGAGGCGTCACCGTATCTCAGAACGTGGCAAATTAGCCGCGATGACAAATGACAGTCGGCCGTGCACGTGCGCCCGCGGCAACCCTCTCCAGCAGGCTCGTCGTCGTCGTCGTGGTGGTCATACGTGCCGGTCAGGGCTAGTCGTTGCGCGAATGCACATGTGGACGATACGCGCGCGTACACGTGCACGCGATGCCGACTGCGTGTGGGTGGACGGGTAGCGCGGTTGGGTTACATACGAATCCGCTGGACATACCGCAACCGAGCCAGCGCGATACAGCTGCCTATTCAACATGTGCAACCGTCAACGTGCGCAGATACAATCAATCAAATCAATTAATGATTCGATTGTCCGATCGCGCCGCGACACGTGCGCCTCATCCTGAGTTATAGTAGACGCAACGCGATAGTTCTCTGCCGGGAGGATCCTTTTACGGTGTTGTTGTTATGCTTTTCGTTTTCTTTCGAGTATTTTATGAGAATGATTAATTAGATTAATAACAAAGGCACTTTGCGTCAAATAATTGAAATGATATTTTTTTGAACAAGTAACGATAAAATTAGCTTTAAAAGTCAAATGAGATTCGCAGTACATTAGTTAATTAGTATTCAATTAATAATTCTATAATAAAATTATGAATCTTACGTTTTGACTTTACTTAAAAGTTTTTCTCGGATATTACTTTTCTAGATATTCAATTTAAAAAAAAATTTACTCATCTTATGTTTGTCGGAAATTTTGAGATTTTTTAAATTTATATCGCCATGTTATTGATGGCTCGAAGTAGAACTGAAATATACGATTTATAATTTTGTTATAGAATTATTATAATTGAATACTAATTAGTGTAAACTCACGCACTAAGAACCGCATTTGATTCTCAAAGCTAATTTATTTAAATTTTAATATCGAGATCCTTTAATTAATTATTTACTTAATCATATTTGTTTAGTTTTATATATATTATATATCTAATTTTATCTTTTGCAAAAGAATGCGTAAAGTGGTACAATTAATGATGAAAATATTCATAGGAGCGTTTGTGTAAAAAGCGATTATTACATGCTTTTAATAAAAATCTCTTATTAGAAAATAAAAAGCCACTCTTAGAGAAAGGCTAGAACCAATAATCGGTCAAATAAACGACTCTCCCCCCGTGTGGAAGAGGCGTCCGCGTATATTAAAGATGGATCTGATGTCGTTGTTCGATAGCCGGGATGAATCGAAGCACAAATCGGATTTGGCTTGGGGTCGGGAGAGCTTTTAATAAAAACCTCGTGTCACAAGCGGGAAATCCGATAGAGCTGAAGTACGCGCAAATATTTTCTCTTCCTCTTCTCGGGGCCGGAATGCGCCGAGAGCACCGTCGACACATCAAATCGAGTGTGTATCGGTGCTGCAGCGTGCGGTAATATCCTTTGATAACCAATTTGTGCATCCTGCGAGCTTTACACGATCATCGTTTCGATCTACCGGGTGGATCCTTTCACACCGCTTGTTTAACAAGATTTATTGATGTTTCCCTATAAGTTCATAACACGCTCCGCGACGCGCTGCATTGTAATGTCTTTGCATGTTTTTGTATCTCTGTTTAGATCGCTTCATCATGTAGAATTATATGTTACAATGTTTCTATCATATTGCATTTTTCATATATATTCATACACATGTATTTAAATTATATACATGCTATACGTTTTGTCTAGTAAGAGTGACACATTGTGAATTATTTATCAACATATGTTTGAATAGAGAATTATTTTTTGTTTCCAAAATATTTCGATACTTATGCTTTTCAAAATATCGTAATCTTAGTTATATCTTTCGAGATATCTGCATTTTTTACGTCACGTACAATACATATGTTTATAAAAAAATGCTTTCGCGAATTAAGGACGAATAGGAGTCGGGGCGAGCACCCGTTACTCGATACGACGGTGCAGCTGCCAATATGTGTATCAATTTGCAGCGTAAAAGGTTGCACTTGATGTATTTTTATTTATCGCCTCTCCGCGAACGATATGTCGACCGTATACAGTTCTGCCCAGTCGTATGCGCATCCATGTACATACGTCGCTCTCCGCACGTCTACGGTCCGTTCACCACCCTGTTCGTTTGCCACCCGGCGAGCACGTTAAATCGTATTACTCAGATAAATTGCGACGCACGGATTTCCGCGGACCTTTTTCGCGACGTACGCGGGCGATGGAATTGTCTCATACGTATACGGTAATTTCGTAAATGCACGGCTGCGAGAGTCCGGACGTCCCTTTGGCCGGGATGTAGGAAGGACTTTTCGCCGGCCGGCGATAATACAAGGCCGGTAAAGCCGATTTCGCAGCCGTCCACCGCCGATCGTGCATTGTTCCGGCCGTCATTATTCTTCCATCTCGGTTATGAAAACGGTTCGCTCAAAAATAGGTTGACGCACTCTGCACTGAAATCATCTAATTTTTTAATAAAAGAATGATAATAATTACACTTTTTTCTTACGTTACGAATTATCATTATTGTTGTGACATTCGATTACACAAATTAGATTTTACGCGAGATCCACAAACTTAAACTTTGTTTT
Source organism: Tetramorium parvispinum (assembly GCA_011638315.1). NCBI lineage: Eukaryota > Metazoa > Arthropoda > Insecta > Hymenoptera > Formicidae > Tetramorium > Tetramorium parvispinum. Next base: position 14,629 of record VBVR01001900.1, read on the forward strand.
CAATTTGAAAATTTCTATATTAGAAGAAAGGAGTTTTTTGAGGAACTTTTAGATGTTATTTCTAATAATTGATAATGTTTGTAATATATAAAAGCTTGAGATTTTTAACGAATTCATTAGTTTTTATATGAATTCTACTTTTAATAATAATCTTTGCCTATACGTTGCGTAATTTAATGCGTAATGATAAAGTTCTTTGAATTGCAGTAATATATAATTATGGTAAAATTACCATCTCTCATTTTTATCTGGATCATCGATAACACGTCGAGGTGCAATCAAGCGAGAGCAAAGAAATTGCAGGAAAACATCCGTTCCGCATTTTAAATCAAAGAGCTTTCCTCATTAACGATTTACTTTGATTTCTTTCTGAGAGGAATGAGAGGCTGGGATGGGAATCGTGGCGCACCGATAACACTCGATTAAATAATCGCGTGCGAGCAAGGATCGTGCGCGACTTTTTTCTCTCTCTCTCTCCCTATGTCTCTCTCTTTATTTCACTCTTTTTCTCTTTTTCCTCCTCTTAAAGTTATAAAACCGACGCACGCGTTCACGTTCTCGCGGATCGCAGAGAGCGACCGGGAATCGAATTTTGCTCTGTCATATTTCCACGGTGGAATGCGTCCTGCACTCACTGCGCCGCGTACGTTTATAGCCCGCGGCTGAGTTGCAAACTCTCCCGCTAACTATGTGCCGGGAGAGCCGTCAATCGGATCCGCCAACACGCGTATCACTTACATGCAAATCCCGAGCTAAAATCCCGCGCGTTTCGATGATCGTGCAAACGGTCGGGGTGAAGCAGAGGAGGAGGAAGAGCAGCGGCAGCAGCAGCAGCAGCAGAAGGCGGGGTGGCGACGCGGGGGATGCAATGCCGCGGACGCAGGAGAGAGGGATCGAGCGAGAGGCGCGATGTATTAATTACCAGTATTGATGTCCATTTGCAGTGAATTGATGTGTGGTCAGTGTTGCATCACGCGCAGGGGTCGAGCGGCCGAAACACGCCGTGCGGCAACCCCACGCATTCTCTCTCTCCGCGAGAAGCGGAGGGAGAGAGAGAGAGAGAGAGATGAGCCCGCATTGAAACCAGGACGAGAGTCAGACGGCTAAACAGGGTTGGCTGTGTACAGGCCGACTATGCGTCTCGCGTCGATCGCACGTATCGATATATGCATTTCTCGATCCGCGCCGATCTCGGCGTCACGCCGTTCCTGATTTCGCGTGTCCCATTCAGGATGGAGCGTTGCTTGAAATCAAAGGTCTCGGCTATTATGCCGTATCTTGACATCGCGCATACGAGCGTGTGCTCGGGGAAGATAGTAATGCGCGCGGCTAACGTTTCCTGCAGGAAACGTAGCTAGGTTGCTGACGCGCGTCGTAATCTTTGTTCTTTCTCGTGACTCCGAAACTATCGCAGTTCTGATGTAACGGGATAAAAATGGTTAAGATTTTATTAATCGAATCGCGACGTACGAAAATGTTTCATCTTATAACTTCTAATGTTATCTATTGCAATTAGATATTTATTTTCTAATAATTCTTTTTAAATTGATAACAGTAATAAAATGACAATGTAACGTTGACGTTCAATTCGCTACATTGTGCACAGCGACAATGAAAGTTGCGGTCGCGCGGAAAATGCGTTCGTAATATATTAAACGCTTCGCCGTCTCACCGTCGTGCAGACGTCGTGCTCCGCGAGATTGTCAGGCATCGTTCTGTACGGCTTGAGTAGTAAGAATGGACGTGGAGTAAACAAACGACGACGATGTTAACAACACCGGCGTCGCGCGAGAAAGTCCCACGAGGCTCTTCCAAGACGATCGTCGACGCGGCGCTTCACGGCAACGTAGAATCGGTCGTTAAGATTTATGGCCGGCCTGGCATGGTCCCCGGTCTTTAGCCGCTTATTAGCATGCGGTATATCACGACGACCGGACCGGTCCGGGGTCCGCGACAATAATTAGATAGATACGGGACATAGACGACAGCGGGTATGGGACGTAGGCGATGCCGCCGGGTTAGGTGGGCATCCAGGGAGTGAAACGGAGAAAGGGTCGGCGGAAGGAGAGAGAGTCCGTAGGGCAGCGTAAGAGAATGGAGGGAGAGAGATAGCGTGGGAGAGACGGAGTGAGAGGAAGAGGGTGAGGGTGGCGGCCTGGAAACAGCCGCAACGGTGCGTCGTATGCAAATGATGACGTCACACAATACCACCCTCCGCGACGAGGGCTATAGACAATGCGTCCGCATAGATAGATCTCGTTCTACTACTGTACCCTGAGCAGCGCTACACGTCGCAGCCTACCTCCGTGCTCTGGGTTTCTGGACGATTCGTAACACCCCCTAGAAAAGCCGACTGCGTGTCGCAATGAGATCATTACGGTGAATCCTGACGTTGGCCTTCCGTCATGGTATCGTGGCAGTCTCTTTAATGATCCCTCACGTTTCTTTTTGAATCTCGTCGTTTCATGGCAGCGCGTTGTGAATGGAGCGGTATGGTTGAGAAATTTGAATTCAGTTGCACAGCAAAATGACATTTTTTGCTGAGGAATAGCTCCCTATTGATCGAAAAATTCGCAAGTGACGGAAACATTTGAAATACAAAGTGTACTTTTAAAATTGTAATTTTTTTTAATCGCAAATATTTGTCCACATTATCGAATTCTTGAATTCTATTTATTTACATCAATTCCGTTGCAATGGCGAACGAACAGATCTCGCGTTTCAGTTGGCCGAATATCCAAATTCTCACGTTGCAAGCAATAACGCGGGTTGATGCAACTAACCGATGCAGCTTCAGGTATACATCCCCGTGCCAGCGGTCCCTGGTGCGGTGTCGGTGAATTCAACGGAATTTCGATGAAACGCCTGGGCGGAAAATCAGGGCCGGTCCAGGGGATAGACGGAGATCTTACCGCAATGACGTGCGGTCGAATCGACCCGGACGAAATGACGGATCCTGCGAGTGACATTCGATATCACGGCGGTAGCGCGGCCGGTGAAACGGCGAATACGAGGTACCGGACGTTTCAAGCGTTCCGTCTATCGGACTGACGCTGAAATCCGGATTAATCGCGGCTTCCTGTATATCGCTCTCGGTTTGCGGTCGGCGCCGTGAACTGCCCCGTTTCGACCGTCGTCTCGTTATTTTTCTTTGACTTACATTATCTTTCTACGCGCCTATCCCTGATACCCGTTATTTGTCAGCTCTCGTCTTTTCTATTCAGGCCATTTTTTTCATTTCTTAAAAAGAACAATCATCAAGAAGTGTAGCAAAAATTTTTATAAAATAAAAATTTATCTCGTAAAATCGTTTTAATGACAATCATTTTTTCGGAATTAAGAAAATATATACAAGCAGAATAAAGATTCATTTAAATATGAATAATGTGCATTAAAATTTATATAGAAACTTGATTTTTTATTTATAAAGCTAATCTGTAGCTCAAAAAAATTAATTCGTTTATTTGTTACAATTAATTTAATTCTACAAAAATTGATGTGCAACAATTAGATTGCAATGAAATTTGATTTCACACACATTTAGGTATTATTATCGAATATCTAATAACAGGAATTGATATTGAATATGAGCACACGTTGATTAGTCAAATGACGGCAATGCATTGACTTTGAACGGATTCATTGCATTCAAGTATCACATGTCTTGACCAGAAGCCATAGTTTACAAGTCTCTCCGCTTCCTCCACCTCCCCCGCTATATTAATTGCGGACAGATTCCCCCGGTGTGTGGGCGCACGAAGCGGACCGCGACATTACACGGGGCAATAATCAATGATCAGGCTAATTGAGTGGGATTGATCGCATCGATGATAACGATACGAGCGCGGTAGGTTGCATCGTACGCCAGATATACGCGCATTAGTATCGGATCATGATGCATGCCCCTTTAGTCCGCACGTCATTTGGCAAAGTTATTACTGCCTCCTCGATGACACGATCTGTTTCGCAGAAACGTGGTTACGCGTAGTTGGTAGCCATTGTATCTCAAATTATACTAATTTTACGAAGGATATATCAGATCAAGTACTATACGTAAATAGACATAATTTTTATTTGACTCTGGAAAATAAAAATGAAGTATATCTAAAATTTTTTATGCTTTATTTTTTATTACATTTGTAAATTGATATAAAAATTTAATTTAGTTTTTACTACCTCTAGATACAGTTTATTTAATAAAAAAAAATTAAATTTTCGATTTTTTTCTACTGAAAATAGCATTGCCAGTCATTACATATTTTGATAAAATAAAAAGAGATCTAATTAAAAATGGTCCAATTTAATAAATATACATATACAATAATAAAATGTATACTGAGAAAACATGGAACTAACAGTAGCGGAACAAGCATAATAGTTGTTGCGTAAAGATCGGCGAGCATTATTCTGTCGGAATTTAAGATCGTGCCGGAAGGAGCGGGAGACAAAGCTGATGTCACTCGAGCAGTTTATTCCCCGACGAAAGACGAGTCGTCAAGCACTTACAAAGGATATCGGTAGCGAAGGTATTCGTCAGGTCACTACAACTAGACGCGTAACGACCGCGCATAATCAAAAGTAAAACAATACCGCGTGACAGAGCGGTAGGAAACCTCAGGATGCGCGTGTGTGCGCGCGTAAAGATCGTCGGTAACCGATAGCCACTTGCCGCACAGGTGATCCAGCAGCGGCCGCGGAATTACGGACTGTCAAGCTCGTATTTTCCTTCTCCGCGCGAATTCTTGCTCTTGTCTTACCGGATCTCACTTTACCATACGTGTGTACATCCTGAGGACTCGTATTGCATGCGAGACCGATTCTCGATGCGACTAGGAATTGCGCTTGGTTACTTCTTATCCTGTCACGTATTGATTCGTATGATACGTAAGTAGACATGGAAAATATACAATCGCTTTTGCCTTCGATAAAATGTGCCATTGAATAAATTTAATTTATTTTGATATAACAAGCGTGAAACTCGCGCGTCTGCACATTTTGAAATAAATAATTTTCACCGATAATTTCATAATCAATTCCTGATATTGATTTAGAGATTTTATTCATTATGTTACATATCCCCAATTTTCAGTTTTATATTTTCGTTGTAATTTTGTATTGTTGACAATTTAGTGTTTTCATTACACAAGATTGATTTATCTCGTTATATAAACAAACGACAGATCATTATTGGTACCACGGATAGGTTTCCGATGTCTAATCGATCGATAGCTACTGTCACTGGATACTGCAGCGAATTAATGTTTGGTCAGTCGTACATGAACGAATAATGCTCGTGAAAATGATTCTTCATTTAATCAATATTTCAGAAAAGTGAAATTGTTCTTTTTAGCAATACGTTTGTTTTATGATTACTGAACGCACAATAAATATAGATATAAAAATTATTATATGCTAAAAAGAAGAGATAAAAATAATATCAAGTTTAAACTTCTTATTCATATTGTTTTTTTATTCAATACATTTATTGTATTGTATGACAAACGCAGGTTATAAAATTTACTTTTCTCAAAATATTAATTGCAGACGTAATAAGAATTTAATGTCACGTGCGATAATCACCATCTCGGTTAAGACAAATAAGTCTAGATTATTTCTTTGTAATTGTTCGCGTAACGTCGGGTGAATGACGATAAATTCATTAGGGGACTAATCGCAAACCACGGGCGTCGTTGACGCATCCTCGAAGGACCTCGGGATGCAATCCGATGCACCCCGATGCAAATACAGCCCGGCAGGGCCGCGCACCAAAGTCGGAGTCGGAGGTCCGTGCGTGCACGAGAGCGCAGTAGCCGGCAGATAATGACGCGATATTATGCATAGGATATTCGGCGCACATCCGCGGGCGTATTCTCCGCGTTGATTTATCGTTGTCTTCATTATTAGGAATGCACGTACGCCGCTCGGCCATTATGCAAGCGGGGTCCCCGGTCCGAGAGAGACCTGACGGACGGTCCAGCCTCGGACTCCGCTACAATACAATGTCCGCATATACGGGCGGCATATACGAGAGGGAGCATTGAGACACACACCTACGTCGGGCCAGATATAGATAGACAATTAGCTACCGTCACCGTCTATAATTCTGCTAGATTAGTAGCCTCGGCGTCCTGCAGGAATACAGTCCTCCGCGCCGCGATCCTCTCGTCGTCCACGTCTCGTTGTCCCCGTGAAGCCTAGGTCACACGCTGTAGATTGGAATCTTGATGCATGTTGATCTCGCGCTCGGCAGATCCGGGTGCTCCCCGTATAATGGCGGAGCCGAAAAAGAAAAAAAAAGGATCGCGCCGATTTGAATCGACCGCCCGAATGAAATCTAGCTCGCTGCGTTTATCGGCACGTATGATTAATTTATGATGACCGATAACGTGTTACGGTCAGTAATCATCCTTCTTGTGACGTTATCTCGTATGCGAATGCAAGGCCCGGTTGCAAGGAATATCGCTGCAGTGTCCTATATGGATGGAACTTTAATAATTTATAGCGTTTGATACTGCAATTTTTCATTGAATTTAAATGCCTCAGATTTATATTATTATCGTACATCAAGAATTTTATTACAAGAGTTATCGAAAGTTGCTAAAGAAAGAAATTCGCAACTTTCTGACGTATCCTAGATCTTAGGTGGTTCACGACAGCAAAATCGAACCATGTCCCTTCCAGTTTCCGTATTCCCCTTTGTTCCGGCGGGAGAAGAAAAGAAGGGACGCGGCATCCGTTGGGGAGCTGCGGGAGCGTGGACAATGATAAAATATTCAGGAACGCGCGGCGGTAATATTTCACGTAGGAAATCGGTCGGTTGATTTTTATAATACTGGTCAAATATAGCCAGGGGAGAGAACGCCGGTCGAGTACGTCGGGGGGATCACCCGGCGCCCCTTACGCCCCCGCGTGTCTACCGTCGCACAAAGGACCGCGGCATAACAAATAGATGTATAAAGGGTCAATAAAGGCCGACGAGAAGGAGAACGGAGAGCGAAGGAGGTGGTGGACGAGGTGGAGAGTCTCCCGAGGCACCAACGGGGAATAAATCTGAGCCCGTTTTCGCCCTTGGCCGCGCAGCGGGACGCTAAAAATCAAGGGTTGACGCGACGTAGAGAGGATTCGGTAGAAGTCGTCCCCTCGACGACGAGTTGTTTGTCGATAGTCGAAACAGGATCTGCGTAAATTGTTTTGTCCTTGCAGCTATTGATGTGTTAATGATAAGTTGAATGTATATGAGAGTATTATAGACTCTTTTGGATCAAATTTAATTTGGAAAAATTAAACTCTGGATTGAGTTAACGTTTTAGTGAATTTATTCACTTCTTTTAATTTACTCTATTATATTTCCTAGTTTCGTTTTTTTATTTTTCATATAATGTTAATCAGTAAAATTTACTTTTTTTAAGTAAAACTAGAATTTTGTGGAATAAAATTCTCTCAATTTTTAAAAATAATTAAAAGATATATGATAGATGTCTAGATGCACACAAGCTATTTTACAGATACATCACAACGACGTGCTATTATTATTTTATAAAATATGTTAGAAATATATATTATGCTGGGAGATGACATTAGAGTTAAAGTATCTCTATTTATTTTATAATAATAGTTGTATAAAGTAATTGAGGACTCAGCTGTAATCTCTGTTCAGCATTCAACATTATAAAAATCTTTATTTAGATTCACAGCACTCTCTTTAAAGGCGACCGCGACCGCGTTCTCCGCTGCATTTTTCAATCGCATTGGTTTCCAGGTCGCACGAGTAAAGAGATATCCGTGCGGCTATCTATCCAGCCAGCGTCTATCTATCCATCCATCTTTGTTTGTTACTACGCGGACCGTGTAAAGTCTGGAACGCCACCCCTCGCGAGCCGAGTCCTCTGGGACTCGCCTTCCCCTCGCATCTCTCCCCGCCATCCAATCTCAATGCCGGGACAAAATCTGCGGGCGTACATCACGTTTATGGACCGCCAGAGGTGCCGCGTCCCGACGTGTCTATAAAGCCCGCCACCTCCGGGTCATTTTACGTCCTTTAAAGCGGAGTTTCCATATTTCTCGTAGTCGTATCCGTATCGCGAAATTGGTCTTCCGGGGTCTCCGAACGGGCGGGGGTGACCCTTCGCCACCCAACCGCTCGTCCCTGAGTTCTCGACATCCCCGTGTGACCAGAGAGGAAGAGACTGTCGCCCCTGCGAAAAAGCGAAAAGTCGACGCGGAAATACGTCTCCTCCCCCTCGTTCCGTTCGACCCTTCTCCAATAAAACCATCCGACGATAGCGCATTGACTCGATAAAAAGGCACTTCGTGGCTATCGCTGCCAACGGCTAACCCGCCCGGGGACGGAGAAAATATACGTCTTGTTAGGTCAGACCTCGTATCGCGAGATGCATAAAGCGCTTTGATTTCGTTATTACGACGAATAGAAGATTTATCCGGAACGAGAGGATTTCAGTAGAGCGCGTTTTATTTTAGGGCATCCTGTCTGGTGGTACGCAAGATTTCACGCGCGACAAAGTTTGCAGACCATATAAAATACATTTTTTTCTTTTAGGTGTTGCAATGTTTTTGTATTAAATATATAAAGTACATTTATACATTTAATATTTTATATTAAACACAAAGTTATTCATTTAATATTTTAATTTATATTATTTTGCTAATATATTAATATCATGAAAAAGTACAGCAAGGAATTGCCAATGTAAAGATAGAGTGATAAAATTTCAAAATATTGAAAACTATCTCTTTGAAATCTAAGACTCTCTAAGTGAATGAAATCAATAAAATTACAAAATGTCTGCCTCCATGTAAAATGTGTCTTACGAGAGTCTACTTGTCAGGATTAACATCTCGATTGGAACTTTGGCGATGTTCTTGTTTCGCAACTCGTTGGATTATCGGTGCTCATAAAGCTGCGAGACGCCCGCGAGCGTCGATCTAACATTTATAAACGGCCGTTAGGCGGGTCCTGCAGGATATCCGCGTATCCTCGGAGGCAGTCGGCGAGGCCGCGGTTGGTACCGAAGGGCGCGATGCGAACGAGCGGGCGAGTGGTCGGGGGCCAGGTCCACTTCAGCCTCGAACTCCACCCCGAAATCTCATCGGCCCAAATGGCGCATCAACATCTATTATTAACCGGGTTCAGAATATTAACGATACAGTTACCGTATTCCAGAAGCTAAATTAGCGGAGATTATTACGAGTGGGCTCTCGCGGTACCATCCTCTCTCTCTCTCTCTCTCTCTCTCCCCCTATCCCTCCCTCTCTTTCACCCTATCCCGCTTCGTCTCTCTCTCTCTTTCATTCTCTCTTTCCCTCTCCTACTTTCTCTTTGCCAATTTGTTGTCTTCGTCTGCGCACCGAGTGCATCGCGTGCGTACCCGATGGGACACACCCGCGCCCTCCCCCTCCCCTTCCCACTTCTGCTGTTTTTACGAAGACCGCACCATTAATTTTAATATTATTGCATATTGCTCTTCAAATTGCCGGAAAGCGCGTGTGACGGCCGCGGCGCCGCTGATCGTGTGACGCATTGCCCGCCGCGGCGCCCAATTCATCTTGATTTTTCGCTATGCCGGTATCCGTTCGCAAACGCGTCATCGATTCCCTCTGTGAAACGTCGACAATAATATGGCTTAAATCGCATCTGTGATGAAATTAACACGATAGTTCTGCCATGGAATATTTCCAGCTGTTATTTTGAATTGCTGCTGTTTATGTGTTTCTGTCTATTTATTTTAATTATTTGAATTATAGCATCTGTTGAATGTTTCTTCAAAGTTCCTTGTATAATTATTTATTTACAGTTTAATATTTGTCGGCGTTAGTTTTACCTATTTTTATATTAGTTGATTACATTAAAGCAGTTTTTTTTTTGGTATTAAATAAAATTTAGTATTAAATAAAAATGTATATTGAAGAATTGCTTTAATGTATGAAGAAACTTGCAGGAATGTGAAATCATAATTCCTTCTTTTTCGAACACTAAATTGCTCCACGTCGTACTTTGACGTTATTACGTCACACATCCCAGAGGAGATCGTGACGCAAGGTATGGAGAAGGATTACGGCGAGTGTGTGTATGTAAAAACGGGATGTATGTAAAAACGTGGAAGGAAAGGGCAGCATGTGAAGTCAGGGATGAAAAAACGTAGGATGGAAGTGAAGCCTTTTGATTGACTGTTTGAACGATTTGTGTTCGGCCGGCTACGCCGTCGGGCTGGCATTGATTATTGCTTATTGAATTTGTATGCCGGGGAGAGATGCTCTGTTAGGGGTTGTCAAAGTCATCGTGAAGGGTGGGTGCGCGTGAAGCGTTTCCGTTTTCATACGCGTTATCTATATAGGTAGGCACGGTTTAGTTCTCTCTATTAATCAACAACCAAAAAATCTAATTGTTTGTCAGTTTTGCGCGGAATGAAATGAAAAACGCACGGACGTAGGAATAAAAAAAAAATGGAAATTTTTATCTAAATGAAAATAAGAATTAACGCACTTTACAAAGCTGCATGGCATTCTATTTTATATATCTGCCTCAGAAATAGAGTATTTTCTCTCGAGTTTCCCATAAGCGTCTGCGATTCAGGAAAATGCTTTACTTTATCATCCGCAATCTATTTAATTGAAAAAGACATGTATATGCGGAGGAGGGCATGTATTATGAAAATTTCAATTTCGTCGAAATCTTTCTCGTATAAGTTTCTCTGTCGGATAATTGTAATTACGACTGTCACGTTTACTTATATCGCGGCCATGGACGTCACCGTTCGCCGGTTGAATTTCGTATAGGTATATAATTCGGCTGGCACTCTCGAGAGATTCAGCGTAGCGCGCAGCGAGAAATATTTTGTCAGACTAAAGAGGTAACGGGTGGCTTTATCTCCTCTCCCTTTCTTTCGCCTCCCATCGTTCGTCCGATCTCGCTTTCTCTTTGCCATCGCACTTCCCAGCTCGTTTATGCTTACGCGCATCGTCCGGCGAGCACCACACGTCGACCCGCGACGTAGCCCTGAATTATTGAACGACGTGGGGATCAACCGCGGATCTCCGAACGGGTCTCCACATCGTGAGCCGCCGTCTCTCGAGCTTTAACCGGACGGAATACCAGAATCGAAGAGGTTTTGCAGCCGCGAATAACGTCACTCGCGCGAACGAGCGGTAATCCGGGACACGCGCGCTTTTTCGGCCTCCCCAGAGGCGGCCGAGCATCATTAAACCGTAATTACGGCAACCGCAGAATCGACTGCTCGAATCGGTGTCGTGTGATCGTTTGTATTATGTAAGTAAAACGCGTCGCGGATGTTACATGTCTTCGATCGATCAAAGATTGACGTTTAACGATAATGAGAAACATTCAAATCATGTTTCTGTCTCTAAACGGAATATCGAGGTAAATTTTACATTATTTTTCGCTCATTCGGTAATCGTAAAATCCTCTCTTTTTTTTTTTATCTTTTGTGAAAGGAAAATTCGCCCACGTTCGAGTTCGCCGTCGGCGTCGCTTTCTTCATCAACGTGATTTCTCGCCGACGAGAAAGTACCGCGACGCGGTCGTCATTGAAATCCAAGTGTGCACGCGTCTGAGGACCTTCTCCGGGGTCCGGTAATAGAGAGAGACATACAGGTCGTGTGCAAATTAACCCGGGTAATGAAAACACAATGAAATTATAATAAACCAATTGCCAGGTTGATTCGCAGTCCGGGAAGGAGGCCATTCAATAATAAAACACGTACCTGCCCACCGCGCCCGTGCTCGCGCGAGCGCACCAGAGTGGGTTCTTCTTGTGCGGAAAAGGGGGTGAAGTGGTGGCGGGCGGGGGAACGCAGG
>VBVR01001901.1:0-26449 GCA_011638315.1 Tetramorium parvispinum
CTTCTAATCAATATAAAGCTCTATGTCAATGCTCTTCTAACTTCTAATGCTTCTCGTTGTGAAAAATTGTTTTTCTCAACAGCTCTTACAAGCTTTACATTGATTAGAAGATTTTCCGCCATGTACTACGTAGTAAGCAACTTTAAATCGAACTTATGATCGGACTTGACCCAACTTGGAGTCGAGTCAGCAAATTGAAAACGCTATTAGAATTGCGATTATATTCGGTTAAAAATTCTAGATTTAGCATCTTACGTTTATTATTGATGTTGTTGACCTTCAATGGGACATTTATTTGTACGACAAGCTCTTAAATTAGAAAGAGTATTAATTGAGATCACTATTTCTACGGTTCATATTACTGCAGGAATTAATAACGTTACGCGTTCATTGTCTTGTCGAAAAATTTGCGTTGCATCATTGCCAAGCCAAAGTCGAGGTCGTCTGTAATTTACTCGGAGTAGTGGTTAGATAGTGCAAAGAATCAACGGTCGTGATAAGAGCGAGATGTTGCGGTCGATCACGTTATTTTTGAGTTCTGTGAGATGGCAGACTTCGTCAAGAGAGGTAGTGTGCAGTTCGTTAAACGTGGCAGTTGTCAACTAAAGCTTGCTGCGCAAGAAGTTCGAGGTTCGTTAAAAAAAATTCTAATCACTGCAATTAACTTTATGTCTTACATCACGCGTATGAAATCTAATTTTATTTCACGCTGTCGCTCGGCCAAACTTTAACTAACTTCATCGATAGATTTATTTATACTACTTTATTTAGAGTAACATGATTACAATTATTTTAACAAATTAATAAAGAATTAGTGGTTTTGATATTCAGGCATTTTTTAGAACTGTGTTTTATGATTGAATATCTTGACTATGATGTACGATCAATATAAAAATGTATAGTTGAATGTTATCGTGATTAATGTCGTTATATTTTGTAATATAATTGTAATTTTAATATTGTACATAATAATATTATTATACAAATCTTATTTTTACACGGTAAAAGTCAAGTATCTTTTAAATTTAGAATTTGTACGCAGATGCTATCGTGCCAGCCGTTTGAATAAGTTATCAAAATCAAACATTGCCGTGCTCCGACGTTTAGAGACTACGATAATGAATGTATGTACACACATACGCAAAAATTTCTTTTGTTACTATTGTACCTCTAAGTTGCTGAGAATAATAGAGATTCTGTGAAAATTACTAGTTCTGCGGTCTTATTAGTAAGACACACCTATTGTTTCATTTAATATTTTTTTTTTTATAAAAACTTTTTCTGACAGTAAGTAAAAAATATTTCATTTTTCTTGATTTTTACTAACGACTCGATGTGGTCAAAATTTTTATGTCTAAAAACTTTTATTAACGATATACGATTATGATCAAATAATCTTTTAATGATCTTTATCAATGTATCAATATTCTTCATCATATGTCAATGGTAAATTATTGTTGCAAATTTTTAACGATTTGTATTAATGATTTAATTGAATTGATTGCAATCATTATGATATTATCACGTAATTATTGTTATTTGTTAGCGGCTGTACGAGCGCGACATATCGTCGCCGCGCTGGTCGCAGTTGGATTTGCGCTTTGTGGCGCGGTTGAAGTTAGCTCCTCCGTCGCATTATTGGCGAATCAGAAAGACAATCATGCCATCATCGACACATCTTGGCACTGCGATATGCTGGTCAATATCACCAGCCGCAATCGCACCGAGGACTTCGAAATTATATTCATGGAGGTATACATATATCTAAACGTTTTGCCTCGTCTCTCAATACTACATATAATGATTCTCCTCACTTTTATTTGTCTAACAAATTTTTGTTCGCCAATATGAAAGCAAACTGAGCGGAATTAACGCTAAAACTTTATTTTGCATTAATTTGAATCGCTGAGTTTTTCCAAGAAATGGATGTATAACTTTTGACATATAACTCTGAAGGCCAATAATGCTTTGCAACGTGACGTTGTAGAATGCATTTATAATTCGTATTATGAACGATAGCTGCCACAGGAGGAGCGTGCGGAATCGATTATGCGCGAGGCGTTTTTATGGGGGCAAGTCGCCGGTCCGATCCTGGGAGGTTGCCTGGTGTGGGGTCGATCCGGGCCCTCCATGGTGTTCTCACGTGCGGTTCTTAGCGCCTGCTTAGCGTCTTTATTAGTACCTGCAGCCTGGCGCGGACCATCGCATGTCGCGCTTCGGTTGTTTCAAGGATTATGCACCGTAAGTCGGTGCGCAAGACTTTATTGCCACCGTTTTCAGACGCGAGCTCGCGATTTTGCGTAGCGTCGTAAAACACGGCGCCGCATAAAACATTCGCGCGAGGATCATTGCGACATCCTCTTTTGCAGGGCGCAACCATGCCTGCTGCTCACATGTTCGCTATGACCTGGTTTAAGAGCAATCACAGAAGCTGGTACTTCAGCTGTTACGCAGGTACGTTGGTAATCGTGCCGTTTAAGGACTAACGAGAAACAATGAATCCTTCAAACCATTCATTATTGTTTTCTAGTAAAAACTTGATAATACACCCTATGATCTTTAGATTTTTTTTTAAATATTTTATGAGCGCTATTTGGTCCAAATTGCGCGATTAATAATCTTCATAATTCCTATGCTTTAAGCTGTCAGCGTGGGCTATTGTCTCACCGGATGGCTGGGCACCGCGGTGGTGCGAACGTTCGGTCGCGATTCTTTGTGTTACGGTCTGGTTCTTTTGGCACTCTGTTGGTATTTCGCCTTCGGCCGTTTCGTTAAAGACACGCCGAAGTCCTATCAACACGACACGACTGTAAGTGAAACTTCCGATCTATTTAGCAAATATCGCGACATTCTCGGAAGTACATTAAAGTATTCAGACATGCTAATTCATAGTTTGATAAGAAACTATATAGCTGAAGGTTTCTGTGCAGCCTCTAGAAATTTTCCATTCGCTAATTAGTAGCTATGACAAACCTGTCACGCAACTGTAACATTGACTTAAGGTTTATCGTGTGTATACTTAGTCTACAAGGCAATTTTTTTTAATGTAAATACAAAGTTAGTAATTATCACAGGCGGCTGTGATACCATGGGGAAAGCTATTGAGATCTGTTCCCGTCTGGGCGTCCGCAGTGGCGACGATGGGCAATCAATGGGGCGACGCGACGCTCGCGCTTGGCATGACGAAGTACCTGAAGCTCATCTATGGGTTCTCTACAGCCAATGTAAGTTGGCTGAAACTTGTTATTATTTTAAACACTGTAATAAAACGTGCTACAAATATTAAAGTGAAAGAGAAGTATTAGAATGAAAAAAATATAAGATGAAGAGGAGAAAGAAAGGGAATATATTAATGTTACGACATAATGTTACGGTAGAATATTCAGTTAGGGGTTCTACGACCGATCGATATTACGTGGACAGCTGCGAGCTCATGTTGCATATGTCTCACTTCGTTACTAAATTGTGATTCAATTCAGGACTCTGTGCTGACCACGTTACCTCACATCGGTCACTTCATGGCTGCGCTGACCTGCGGCCTCCTCGTAGATCACGTCCGCGAATCTAAAATAGTTTCCACGACCACGGCGAGAAAGTTGGTCGTCTATACAGGTGTGTTATGTGTTTCTTCGTAAACGGCGTTATGTCTACAACACTGTGAGACGCGTGCAAGAATTTTGATCATTTTAATGTCTTGGTAGTGGAATTAATTTGTATGAAAGGAGACAATTTTTGTTTTTCATTTTTATGAAATATCCAATGAAAGCCTTGAATTCTAAAAGAATATGTAACATAAAAATCTACGAAAAATTCAACAATGTTGTTACAACCATAGAAAGGTATGCGCTATCGATGCGTTATAGATTACTCGTTTCACGCTGCGAGGTGAATTGATTGTTGGTGTTACCTTGCTCTAATAGCTTACAAGATCTCATTACGATAATTGAAGATGGAAAGTGTTAAACGTGTTGAGTTACAAGCTAAAGGTTTTATCCTATATAACATAATAAGAATATTTTTTTCTCAATGTCCTTCTGACTCTCCCTAGTACTCTTGATAATACTGAATTGTATACGAGCAGCGCACTTCATCCCCGCGGCCCTCCTCTTCGTCGCCGGTTACGCTGGCTGCCAGGCCCTGGGTGCTGCCTGGCTGGGGATAGCAGCCCTCCTCGTTTCCGGCACCGCACCGGCTGGTGCACTCGCGGCCATAGCCGATCTCGCACCCGCGGAATCGCCGGCGTGCGCCGCGGCCGCGTGCGCTCTCTGCTCCACGCTGGGCGCCGCGGGACTGCTGGCTGCCAATTACTTCGTCACCCAGGCTCTTCATGGTTCCGTAAGTCAAATTACTACGCCGGACGCGAGCACGCGCGTTATCCGCCCGCGCAAATGTAACGCATTAAGCTAGCTCCGTAGGATGTCTGCGAACGCTAAACGGATGTCGGATTGCGTAACGAGGGTTTAACAACGAGTCTTTCTTTCTACTTTCTATGTTTCCCATAAGCTGTCTCCAGTTGTTTCTCACTTAAATAATTCTTATTTTATGCCTTATTGTCGGTCGTTTCCAAATAAGTGTACATAACATTTAGTTTTTAATTCTGAAGTAAAAGAATAGTAGCAAAAATTTTATTTTTTTTCTTTTTATATTTATATTTTTTTTTTATTAAATGTTGGAAAATATATAATTTTATTTCTACATTTCTCAAATAAAATTTGGAAATCAATATTGCGTTTCAAATTTTATGCAATACATAATCTTCCCTGATTGTAATTTTCCATGTTATTGACAAAAATATTTTTTCATTTACTTTCTAATTCTGCGTTCACATTCATTTCGTATTTGCGATATGTCGTCTGTTTCAGATCGCTGGTTCTTGGCGATTAGTGTTCGGTGTTGCCTCCGTCGTCCTGCTGACGACCGCTGCGGTTTTTCTAGCGCTCGGTAAAGGCGTTCCGCAACCGTGGATCGCATCCGTGCCGAGACCGCGAAGTCACGACGTAATCTACGAGCAGGACCCATTAGAGCTCGAGCATGAGGACGTGGGCGTGCAGACCGAGCCCTTCGCGCCCTATGCGCTCGAGGACGACGTCGAGAGCTTGAAAAACGTGCCCCGCTCTTCATCCATTCACTCGAAGATCTCAGTGACCTCCAATTGAATTGCGACCGCCCTCGTGCCAATTCTCCGTGTTATTTTCATGCCTCATCTTGCGCCAAGGATATTCTATTTCCCCTCCCCTCCACCCCCAAGATTACCGATAGAAAAACGATGTACATGTAAATATATCACAAGGATATGCACAATTAATACGATGAATGTATATAAGATTTTAAGAATAGGAATAAAAGTTTATACGATCAAGATGAATCGTCGTCGAAGAATATTACAACAAGAAACGTTTAAAAAAAACTGAATATCTAGCTTTTTATGCTTTTTGCAGAAAGTAATATTGCTATTACGAGTTGTCGTTGGACATCGCGAAATGCGGTTTGAATACTGGAGCAGTTCGAGATAAAATCGTTGCGAAACAATGCCGTGAATAATAACGGGTAGATCCACCGACTGATATAATTTGACTTGTAGAAAGTCGATAGTTGATAAAAATGTCGACGCGCGTTGGAAATTCGAGGGACACGACAGGAACAGGACGAACGTCAGGTAAGTGTCGCTTTTGTCTCGGATTACTCGCTTTCGACTATTGTTAAAGTGGCTTTGCCTCATCGGGATACCTCGTGGCGATTTTCTCCGCTCGCGTTATTTCCTAGCTCGTTGCATACAAATCTATGCATTACGCGCGTTTCTGTGAGATACTGTCTGCCGAGGACTTTCTATTTTCGGAGAGACGGAAAGAGTGAGAGACAAACCGGCGGATGTGCGGCAGGCGTTCGAATTAGATAATCGTACAGGTCCGCGGTATCCCAATCCCGCGGATCCCATCACGAAAATGTACCTACGCCATTGTAGCTGGCGCGTGCACGAAATACCGGAAGACGTGTGCAAGACCACTGTCCGTGCTGGTAAGTGTCTCGCGTCCTAACGACAGCCTTTCCAATGCAGGCGTGCATATCCGGCGCGAGTGGAAAAATCAGGACACTCTTTAGATACCTGCGGAAAATGGCTTGCCGTTCTCCATTGAAGTATTTCGCACGTTATTATTTTTCCGAAACTGGTTCGATCGACATTCTCGAGCAGAGCGTTGAATTAATACTGGAATTGCGATTACTCGTTCACATGTGTTTCACTTTTCAATTACTGACACGCGTATAGTACTTTATATAAACAAAACTTTAAGAAACTTGAAATAAGGCTGTTTAGCTCTAAAATGCAATGTCAATATAATTGCATCCAATCAGCGATAATCAGCAACGGCTATCAATGTAAATTATTTAATTCACTTTCGAGTTCATTAATAGTACGCGATTTATTAATTCATCAGACGAAGAGAATTACTGTGATTTCTTTTGTCTGATGAATCAATAATACATATGATATTAATGAACTCGTTTCCATTTATGTTTTTAGCATCCAATTGATTCACTACTTGTGCAAATTGAACGTTCACCGAGCGGTGATTGTTCCGCTTCTCACGTGCCGTTCCGATATACGCGTGAGATATTTGCGCTGAGTGTCGCGCGTAACGTTTTTTTTTTCGACAAAGCAATTCGCTCGTAGACAACAGGCGGGCTCTCCGAATGCGTGGAAATCACGCGCGAGATCTCATGATCTACGCCCTCGGCCGCATATTCGCGCGTAAGTTTGCCGCGTAGACCCGACCGGGCAGGAATGTCGCAATGCGCGACGCTAATTACCGGCAGTAGACGCGTTACTATTCTTTCCCGGTAACGCCGACTCTCAGGGACTTATGAAATGAGTTCTCACACAACGCCTTGGCGTCTACCGTCCGACTCTTTCTTTATTTCGATGCGTATATATCACACTAGTCTCTTACGTAACGCCGTATTTACAGTCGTAAGCAGGGAGTACGCTAGAGATGCTTTAGGATCTAAAGCTATCGCTGGTGCTGTTTGTTGTGTTTTGATGGAAGGTATCTCGTAAGTGAAATTTCTTTTGAACAATTACTTAGGCTAGATGCACCAGTGGTTGATTATTGCTCAATAAATGCCCAATGTATTTGTTCGATTTCTAAGAGATCGCATTAAGAGAGATAAATATATTTTCTAAAACTGCAGATAATAATTATAGTTATAATATAATTATCATATAATTGTAAATTAAAGCTGTCACTTTTATTGAAACGCTATTCACTGGTGATTTCGTTGTTTCATCATTTTTTACTCATAACTAATTTTAAACGTGATTTTGACGCAAATCCCAGCAGTGTGAGAAAAATTTCATGCGATACCTGGAAGATAAGTGTATGAGAAAATAATATCTTTACTTAGGTAAGAAATTAAATTATCTATTATACAATATTTCTTAGATCATACACTGATGCACCTACTCTAATGCAGATAAATATGCGCGTTAACAAATGTTGGGAGAAGCTATCGTGCAGAAAATCGGTCGGGCTGCGCAGCAACGATTTCCCTTTCGCGAAACCGATTCGTTTCATTAACGACGAATGCGTCCATTGCGTGCAAGACATTGGTTCTTACACGTGGATGGACATATCCGCTCACTAAAAAAAAAAAGGTTACCGTTGACGTAAGCCGCTTCGTCATACTTAAATATACTATCGTGAGAATTCGTTATCGTTCCAGGATAATTGATAATAATAAAAATGACAGGTGTCTAAAAATATATTGCTGAAAGCAAATTCGACAGCTTCCGAGTCGAGTTTCTCTCATCTTGTAAAAAAATACCGTAACACTTAGTTAAAATTCTACAATAATTTAACTCATATATTATACTTGAAATGAAGTAATACTTCTTCGTAATTCCTAACTACTTCTAACCCCCACTCATCGTCCTTACAGCTTCTTCCTCATGTCCTTTTCTGCCTCCTCGTCGTCCGTAATAATCTGCACGCTCCTGACTGGACCCGTTTTTCTGTACCTTGATGCCGGCGTCGTGGTGGTCATCACGTTCATCGTTGATCGTTCGGTGTTGATCGCTAGGTTCACCATTCGCAGCAGCAAAGCTTCCCTAATAGCTGACGGTAGAATCTCATCGCTCTCGTCGGCCTCCTGCGTGTAGAATTTCTGCCTGTATACTCTCTTGGGATATCTGTCCTGATAATCGTCATATTGAGGGTGATAGAGCGGACTCAGAGCCCGAGGATACAGCGGACGTCTCAAAGGTACTCGGTCGCCGTACTGCGCCTGTTGATCGTACGCGAGCTCGGGTCTCGGCTGAAGTGGCGCTTGAAAGCCCGCCGGGTACGAAGGATACGGTTGCTGATCGTACAAGGCGTCTTCAAGGAAGCTCTTCGGATATGATAAGGCTTGCACGCCGTATTGGCTCACCAACAGCCTCCTCAGCAACGTCTGAAAATCTCGTCGGCTCAAAGGCGGCGTGATTGGATTTGGCGACTCTGGAGGCAGCGCCAATCCGCCGCGATAGGCATAGTCAGGCGTGGTCGCTTGATAGTCCCTGTCGTCAGACTGAACTGCACTCGGTGGTGCAACCGGAATCGGTCGCAGGATCTGTCGTGCTCTCTGCTCGGGATCCGCGTAGATCAGCGGCCGCGCACGCGGGCGCATGTAATTCATATTCATCGCGATCCGCGCCTCATCCTCGGGATCGGGCACGGGGGGGTTCTCCGTTAGGTAATGAACATTGGCGTCCGTTGTGGATGAGTAAACCGGCTGGTGATTCGGCGGAGGCCGTAACAAGATTCTACCGATTGGTATCGCTCTAAAGACGCCTCCGTCCTCCTCAAGGTTGCCCTGCTGAGGCTGGACGAGTAGTCTAGGCGGCAGTTCCCGCAGATACTGCTCAGACTGCGGTCTCACGAAGATGGGCTCGGGACTCTGTCTGACGTAGTCCCGGCTCTCCGTCGGTACTCTGGCCGTGGAAGTGCGAAGCAGGAGCTGCTGGGAGATCGGGGTTGTCGTGCGCTCCTCCTGGATGGGTTTCGTCTCCGTTTCGTAGACCCGGGGACTATCGAATCGACCGCCCGCTCCCAAGTTATCCGGACGATTCACGTAGAACTTTGGCCGTTCTGTGCGCGGAGTACTGGAAACTCTCTGGAGAATCCGCGATGGAACCGCGGTCGTGGTGAACAAAGGACGCGTTGTGGACAAGGAACCACCATAAACGTCGGAATGATGATCATTGCCGTCATCGGGAATGGCGGCACTTGACTTGGTTGTCTCGTCGTGCAATTGCCTCCTCAAATTATTTCCCGATATGATTTTGGCATCGTCCTCCTTCTCTACGAAATCTTCAGAGATCGGCGGGAGGCTGTGTTCGATCGGTCGCTTAGCAAACATGATTCTTCGATAGGCGCCGCTTTTATCATCCGTACTGGGTCGATTGATCTGCGAATCTTCGTCTTCGGTGTCTTCCTCTATGATAATCGGTCTTTGTTGGCCATTAATGACAAAACGCGGCCTGCTCTTTGACGTGCCTTTTAGATAGTGTCCGAATATCGTCTTTGGTGCCTCTGTAGTAGTGGTGCTTGTAGTTGACGTAGTCGTAGTAGTCGTCTTTCTTGTACGAGGAATCGACTGCACTACTGATGGCCTGGTCGACGATTCCGTCGTCGTGGCGTACACAATGGTCGGTCTTTTTGTGGTTGACGTACGGTTAATGCGCGGTATACTTTGCACAACCGACACATGTTCTTGCAGCGGAGACATGGTGGTTGCTTTAAAGCCAGTTCCGTTCGACGAGGAGTACGAGACCCTTTTTATCTCGCCGTCGGCGTCAACGAAACCGAATGTGCCTTTAATGTTGCCCAAAACATCGCGACTCTCGACCTGACAAAGCAAGCATTTTCCGTTCATTTCTTCATAAAAGTAGCGCGATTCTAACTGTAAGTCTTTGATTTAATGAATAAATTAATCTTTTCCTTGTCAATACAATTAGCATTAAAAATAAAAAATATTTGTATAAAATAATTATGAAACATAATATACTTTTATGTACATAAATATATTATATGTATAGTAAATAAATTAAATTATATCTTATTTTATTGGTAATGATATAATAATAAAAATTATTTAAATGATACTTTCAAAGTTGAATGATATGAATTAGGTAATAATAATGAGTTAAATTAGTCATGTATTATTCGCTCTATTTATCGATTTAATTAAAATAACATTGAAAATTTTATAATTATAGATTAAAGCGTAAATAAGATTATATAAAAAATTTATGTATAAATTTAAAAATCATGGCAGACAATTAGATTTTTATATTCAAATTCCTATTAATACCGATATGATTAAGATTGCCATTAGCATTGTGTGTTCAGCACATCACTTTAATTATAATCGGAAATGAAAAGAATTCTTCTGACTAATAAATATCCAATACTGTGGGAACTTACTGTGCCGTGCAATTTATGATTTATAAAAAAAAATAGGCATAAGGTGCGGTTACATTACGTCGCGGTTAAGTAGTTACGCACATAATTACCTTGAATGATCCATCGCCGGCTTCATAACCGTATGTATAAGAGCCGTCTTCGTTCACCTTTCTGATCTGCTTCAAGATCGCCACTTGGTGATCATGATGCGTTTCCGATGTTTGCTGGTCCGTGACGTTCGAGCAGCCAGCGGTCGCCAGGCAGAAGAATGCCATCAGCCATGGCGTCATCTTAAAAGGAAAGACGATTTTTCTCTATGAAGGAAAACGCAGTAATGCGAGATAGGTGAGGCATTGATTAATATCACACGAAAATAATGCCAAAAATTGTAATAAATCGTTGGATACACGAATTCTGAAATGACAAACTTCTATTTCCGGGGCGGTGGGAATTGCGTGTTTATAATTACTCGACGTTTACATATTCAAAGTGAAATACTTTCATAATACGCATTCACAGATATACGCGTTCACATAATGATGCACTTGTCACTCTACAGCATTTCGCGTCCTAAAACGGTTTCTCAGAATAAATCTTGAGGATGTATGGGCGAAACATCGCGTGCAATCGTTCGTCGAGGCGCGCACTTTCCCACGGGCACCAATATCGGTTTCGCGAAAAAAAAAAAATTCGCCGGATCATTTAGACCGAACACTTTAGCATTTAGATTGATAGTGACTGAAATCGATCTCGCTCTCTCTCCTTCTCTCTCTGGCTTGCGCGGATCGCGGGCACCACGAACACGTACTCGCGCACTCGCGCCAGCTCGGAATACTTGACGATATACCTTGTTGGAACTGGAAACCATGTTACCGCGGATGCGGTGAATGTTCTTAATACGGCGTGGGGTGTCGGGTGCCGTTATATATAGGGTGACACAATAGGCAACCACCGTCGCGCCCCTTCCACGGCGCGCCGCGTCGCGCCGCCACGTTCAACCTTGATGACCCCTAAACGTTCATTAAGGCGCTGGAATACCAAATGACAGTGCTCCTGGTTAGTAGAAACGCGCGCCGCAACGACGCTTCGGCAGAAAATACACGACAATGGAAGTCCGCGGTTGTGTTTGCTCATCTCGATTACATGTTCTTTCGTTGTGCGAAATTGCCCAAGGCAGGATTACTCTAAGAACTCGAAAATAGAAAAAGTCACCGGGTGATCGACCGTTGGACGAAGTGAAAAGTAGTTACTTTTTTTTCTTTCTTAAATAAATTAATCGATTAGCGTTTTATATTTCGTTTGAATTGTTCTAATTCTATAAGATGAACGGTTCCTTTCTTTGATTAAAGAATACATGAATTATCGGTTCCATGACATAAACTAATGATTTTTATCATTAGGACCAAATATAGTTTATTTATTTATTGTTTTTTAATATTTACAACTGCGGATTTAGAGATTTTTAGATTTAGAGATTGTTGAAAGTCTGAAAAAAAATCACATAGTTTACGAGTCTCCGAAGAAAGTGTATCGATAATGGCACGCAAAAGAGCGGAAACGCGTTTACCATGGAGGGAATGAGCGCGATGTCCTGACAGAATGGAACATACGAAGAAGTTTGGCTTTGCGGGGACAAGTGAAAGCCACGTGGGAGTTGACGGCCGGGCAAGAAGCACACAGTAGTAGACTGTAAAATCTGTAACAATAGTTCCCATAGTGTGCAACACCGGTATTGTGGTATTCGCTCCACTCTAGGCACTCCCACAGGACAATTATTACATCATGCAATTTCCTCCGGGTTTCGTATTCACTTTTGATGCCACCTTGATATGCCTCGCGTTCGTGGACATATCGGCTGTCTATCTCGCCTCGCCGTCGTATGTTGTTTCCTTCACGGAGGATCATTGTCTCTCATGGGGCCCCTACCTCGGGGCATACGTGAATGCACCGTAGGCAAACTATTGAAATCTAAATAATTAAAATATGCAGGATATCCGGGAAAAGTGTACGGGGTGCATCGGAAGTCACTAATACTTTCTCTTATTTATTAACTACTAACGACAAACGTGGAGTCAATCCCTTCTTAATATTTCTGCATTCAGTATTTTTTTTTAATATTATTATTAAAATTATATAATTAAGAATGACTTCATTGATTGACAATCGTTTATGTTGTTGGTTTCATAATTAAAATTAAATTTCTAGCAGAGAAAAATTGCTTGAAATTGAATGAAAAATTGGATCTTATTATCTGTTTACGCTTTTGAAGCTTAATTCACCAAAACACTGCAATTTTCAACGTTGTATAACACTAATTAGACTTCCCAACGAGTTCTTGCTAAGAAAAAGTCAATTCTTACGTATGTTGCTTGTTACTTATCTTTTATTTAATTTTTTTGATGTTTAAGTTACAAAAAAACATCTTTCTTTAATTTCTATTATATTCTAATTATGATGTATTCCGGAAGTTTTTATTGATTTTGATTTTTGATTTTTTAAATTCTGCTTTTATACATATACTACAACTAGATAATTGTATGATTAGTTTCTTCCCAAAAAGAAAGTTGGTACGGAGTTAATCGTAACGCAACTACCGGTTACACATTATTTCAATTATATTTTGACTGACACACCTACTTCGTTACATACTCAGAAAGATCTCACATTAACCCGTGGAAACCATAGATCTGTGCTCCATTTTCACTAACCGTCAGTGGCCAAAAATCCGAGGTCATGTTGTTTTTTTATTACGGCAATGTGTTATTCGAGTGTGCTGAAACGGTATCGTGAATGGATATTGTGAAACATCCTAATATGTAATCAGATAATTTGCTACATGATATAAATATTAGAATGCGAATTTATGAAATGCAATAAATTTTTCATTTTTGATAAATTTATGACAAAAATTAAAAATTCTTAATAACAATCACAATGTAAAAAACTTATTATAAGAAAATGTATTTTTTATTTTAAATATATTTGATTAAACATGACAATTTCAAACTTTACTATTTGCGTTTCTAGGAAAAGTATACAATATTGGTTAGATGACAAAATACAATATGTGAGAATTAATCTCACTGTCGCCTTTATCGTGCGTGTAGATCGAGTCTTTTTATAATCCGCAGGCTTATTTCCGAAGGAGTACTAAGTCATCGCAAAATGTTTCCCATCCTAGATACATATTTTATCATCAGTAATGAACTAGTTATGTGTTAGTGACTCATTGATGTCATTATAAGCAACGCCTCGAATATACTGCCTGTCGTACGGCGTTGCATGGCGTAGTGAAATGCATCAGGAACTACGCTATAAAAGCAGGAAACATTAACTCTTCTTACATAAATATTTATCGATATCGAGATACAAAATAAAAATTTAAAAAGGTATCCAAAAAGGAAGCAAGATCGATAAAATTTTAGAAAATAAAAATTAAATTCAGAGATAAGGAATAAAAATATGAAATGTTCCTATATTTTTGAAGACAATGATCTGATTAATAAATGTACACACGTAATATAATATAAAAATATAATATATACTTTATGAAAATTATCAAAGATTGCTAATTTAATTAGAAGGTGTGTTTTCACCACATATAAATTGCATGCTTACATTTGTGTTATTACGTGCTAAGCGATGGGATATCATGTAACTTAATTACGACAGATTCTTTAGAGATAACGAGTCTATTAATATTATCGTCATTAGGAATCGTATTGTTCGTCTAGTCGCGACATAAGGAACTGACTTCGCATGTAATGCAAGAAGAAGCTCTACGACGAAATTATTGTAATTAGATTACTTCAGAGAATTTTACATGTGTATGTGTGCACGTTCGTGTACATGTGTGTGCGTGGGCCGCAATTGTCATCTTCGTTACCGGTTCTCTTGCGAGCTAGCTCACTAAGCATCGCGTCAGGCACGTAGCGCATCTAAATGACATAAACTACCGCCGTTAAGTTATGTCAATCTGCGTATTTATATCCGTTGCGAGAGTGGCAAAAACGGAGTGGTTGTCACATTCTTCTTTTCTGACGTTTATCATATATGATGGAGGATGTTGCGCATAACCGTCATCCTGTGCATAGTCTACTCCGCGTGATTGAATCGCGTTGACACTCACTAATGACATTTCCATCTATCTATCCGGCTTATGCGTTTCAAGCATCTATCTGTTTTTTCCACCGCGTGAGTGCTGAAATATATAGTAGAAATTTTTTAAGATATATTTATTTACATATCTTAAGATATATTTATTAATAATTTATATAAAATGTCGTATATTTATTTTTGCCTTTCTTAATTTTTATTAATCTTTTTACAATTTTTTAAATTATTTTTTTGTAAAATAGTAAAATTATTTAATTTTAAAACATACTATATATATAATATACATTAATCCATTTCCTATCGAAGGCTGCAGTATAAATTTTTACGCTTTTGTTAATTGATCGCGTTTAATACACAACATCGATAAAGTATCACTTATGACAATTACACAGCTGCGGCAATATTTATTTTTACAGAAGTCTGAAATAATGTTGCACAGATACGCATTCGTTTGCCAAATGACAGCTGTTATTGTCTCGCTCATCTTTTATTAGTAAACTAGAGAGTGTTTAGAAAGCAGTGTGGAACTTTCGCTAACGATCTGCGGCCTGCGTTAACCACAAAATCATAAATAAACCGTGACCTCAGTTTCAGTGGACCGATGGTATTACGGTCCACTGAAACTGAGTTCAAGGTTGCATATCTTGTTATTAGAGTTTAACGATTTCGGTGTGAAGTAATAAAAAAAATGAGAACGGCTGACCTCGATATTACTATGCAAATTATTTATTTTTAATTAATCGTTGCTTACATTAATAAAAAGGGGCAACCTTGTTTATAGCTTTCGCAACGTGAAGTTCAGCTGTTGCATGAGATAGCTAACAAAACATGATACATCTTTTCAACGTAGCGTCGAAAATAAATCATCGATCCAATTTACTTTCGCGATTGTATCCACGCGCGCACGTTTCAAAACTTAGATAATATATTTAGCAACGGTCATTCACATATATATCGCACAGATACATGTACGGGTTGTCTGGCGTGGTTTGATTTAACACTTCACTCGACCCTTTCATTTTCGATGACTTTCACCTAAGCGCTCACAATCTACTTTTACCGCAAAATCGAATATATACGACGCATAATGCATATCCTTGTTTATTAAATTACTAACCTCGTTGTTTATTATACATTTGAGTTTGCTAAAAATCTTAAATTTATCATTAACGGCATTACGAAAGCGTTGCAAATCCTGCGTACGAAATGTTTCATCGGAATTGACATTTCATTAGGATTACCTTTCAATCGCAGCTCACATCGTACATGGTCATTATGCATATCGACGTTGATTAGATACGCAAAGTGACGAGAATAAGAGATGCAACCCAATACATATGAGATTTATTTAACCTTTTCAGGAACAATTCTTTTGAGCTACTAATAGAAAAGATAAGTTCGATAGAACGTGACACGCGATAATAGAAACGCTCTCGTAGCATGACTTGGAAAATTGCAATTAAGATAGCTATTTTTACAAAGCATCTTTTCAAGGCACAACGCTCGCTCGTGAGATGTTACTGCGCGTTGCGCAGAATAATCTTGTCTTCATTTTTATGGGCAAACGCGCCGATTGCGATTTCACAGCGGCACGTGGTTCATAATCGGAGCGGAGAAAACGCCGCAGGTGGATAGCACGTAGCCGTCGTTCGTGATGTAACAACGTTTATATACATCGTGCACGACGACGCGCCGTCTTTCCTACTTTTCCAATTTCTTCTCGCGGAAGCGCCTACCGCGCGTGATTCAGCCGTGGCACGAAACGAAAAATGACGGCCGGGAGTCGGCTCGTTATTCTCACCTCGTAAAAATCGTACATTCGCATGTCCAGCAATACCTTGGGGCCATCAAGTCGTGCGAGATAATACCCGCGCAGATGTAAGAATTTAGAGTGTTTGTAATTTCTATTAAACTCGCGAGAGAGAGAGAGAGAGAGAGAGTTGGCGTAATTGTTATCTGTAAGAATCTGCGCACTTTCTTAATAAACAAGTTTTAATCTATAATCTTGGTTTTAAATTAAATTAATGTGGCTTTAATGGCGAGATAATAAATGTGTCTTCACACTTTCTTTGTTTCATAATAAAATAAATTATATCAGAGAGTGCGCCACGTTATGACGTATGTAACGAATTCGATTACTACAGACGTCAGTGTGTTTTCTTCTTCTAATAAATGGAGATTTAATAGAGGAACGCGGAAATAAAGTATCTATAATTACATACAAATTACATACGTTACAAATGTTTGCCACGGCTGTGATTTTATCCTAAACAAACATTCGACACGCCTGTTTCAATTTTCACGCGCGCATGCTGATATATCCACTTGGTAATATTCTAATGGAGCGAAAGCGATACTGAGAAATCGGGTAAATAAAATGACAGCCTAGCACATTTTCGCAATGATATTTTTCTTTCGATTATGCTTACAAATAATACAAAATGAAAACAACCGTAACGTAAGACTCTTCTTTACGAAGATTTATGCGCAATTGTCGTATATTAATTAATTATGTATATAAATTGCTAAGTAGTCGCTATGCATTTTAACGCTAACGAGTATTATTTACAGTATGAGTAGACAACCGCCGCTCTGAGCCCGTTATAGCAACGACGTGATTGCGATTAAACCACGAAATCATCGATTAAGATGTTTCCTTGCGGTGGTACATGAATCTCCTCTGAAATGTGCATCAAATTGCGTTTTATGAGAATACGATTTATAACGTCGTTTTAGTCAATTATAGGTCTTGATAATTGAATTATTGAAATCATTTCCCTTATTAATTTTAAGTAAATTCTGCTACTCTCGTTAGAGAATTAAATGTTAATCTATCCGAGATTGCAATTTTAATAATCATTGTAGAACAATCTCTTGTCAAGATTTTGTTGAGGGAAAATTAGATTCATTAAATCCATAATGATAGGATACATGTCCGAGAAACCTTATATGCTTTTCATTAATGGCTGTGGTGTCGTGGTAAAAGTAATTTCGTCGGCGTGCGACCTACACCGCCGTTTCCTTCCCGGATTTGATATACATATATTTCCGCAGGCTGAACAGGCCGAGTCGCGGAACGCATTAAACTCGAATCGATTCTCACACTTGTGACAGAGAATGCAAATAGAAAGTCCGCGACGGCTACGGCGCGAATAGAATGTTGTCCCTACAAACTCGACTATGTCGATAAGAATGTATTGCAGTTTCCCTGACGGTCGACTCGTGGTGAACCCTACTCGCGGCAAGCTTGCAAAATTCTACGTTACAAAAGGCCGAGTACACTTCCTACCGAAGTCTGCGAATATCGAAATTACTACCCAGTTAAAATGCGCGCGATACGTTTGCATCTCGAAACTCGAAGACATAACGAAGTTACGAAGACAAGTTTAAAAATTTCAATACGATATATTCGAAAATATTAGAAATCTTATTAAATTAATGGAGAAGCTTTTCTTATCACGAGAAATTATATTATTTAAAAATCGAGATTTACATGATTTAATTATTTAAAATATTTGTGTTTATTAGATTTTTAATTATTTTTTAATTTGAAAAACTATAAAAGCTAGTGACGTACAATTTATTTCTTAGCACGTTATGCACATTAGACTTTTGAGAAATTAAACAAAAATTAGAATAGGCAGGAATGAAGAAGTAATAGCATACTATTATATCATGATGAATTCTATGCACTATATAACACAATAGTTATGGATGTGCAACATTGTATGCCTAATCGAAAGTATCTCGAAACACCGACGGTTTTGATTCGACTAATTATCCCCTTCTGCCTGATCGCGTTTCACTCGCCTTTCATGCGACTCGATGTTGCACTGGATCGACGTTTTGTAATCGAGTCGAGCATTATTACGTGGCTTGGGCTTACCGGGGTCGTGCATAAAAGGTCCTCCGCCGCGCGACGAAGTGTTCCGTTTGTATCGCGGAACCTCCGTGAAAACCTTCACGACAGTACGGTGTTAGGGACCTGCGAGAAATTGCCACGGTAATACATCGTACATGCGTGCGTGAGTATTGCGTCAGGTCGTTGGCTTTCACTCTCTAACATGCCTCATAAACGCGCGCGATACTAGAGTGGAAAGAGAAGTGTTCTCGGAATCGGCCTGAGAAACGGAAGGAACCCCATTCGGTGTCAACTCAACGCGCGAATAAATAAAATTTCACTATTTTTAATGAACGCATTGTTTCAACAAGTTGTCAGTTACCGGAACAACATTCGTTACCTGAAGCTCACGCGAATAATTCTTTTCTCGTTATGTCCTCGGAGGAAATGAGATTTATGACGAGATTATTCAACTGGGAAATTGTGAACAAAAATGAAAAGATATGATTATCTAAGAAGATTTAAATTTTATCACGTATCACGTTTTGCCACTCGGCTCTCCGTTATTGTTACGAGTTACATTATCCATGTAATCGTACGCGCGCGGTTCCTCCATCCATTATCACATACTTTAATCTCTTTAATCTTCGTTCTCCGATTGCGTCGTCGACGGATAATATTATCGTTCGCGCGTTAGCCGAGACGAGCGGATAGCGCAAGAACGCTTTGAGACACGCATTGGACGGAAAAGCGAGCGCTATGTACAATTACATCTATCAAACTATCAAAGCATGAAATCGCTATCGAGAACAAAGATAATTTGAAAAGTCCCACATTATGGAAAATAAAAATTACGGAAAGACCACAAGATCCGTATAATAATGAACTTTAAACATACAGTTTCTCGGAAAGTCCGCGTTTCCTACGATACACGATAAAAATCCGCGGCCTTTATTATCGCGTTACTTTTCATCGCAATTATGTCTGCGCGCCTTTCTCGCGTCGCACGGATTATATTAAATATAATACTGCACACGCATTCCCCGCGTATTCCAACGCATGCGTCGAAGCGCTCGTGTGTGCCATTCACTCGGCGATATATTTCGTATATCTCAGCTTCGGCGCCACCACGTGTGAGATATATACTTTATATAATGCATGTACTTATATGTAATACCCTCTGTGTCTACGCACGGGCCGACATTATAATGTAACCGACGCGGTTTAGCTCGGGAGGGACGCTCGAGGCAATACCGAATGATAAATATCGACGAGGGGCGATTCGAGGATCCGAGGGAGATCTCTTAAAAATCGCGGCTCAGATTGCATCAGTAGTTATTGGCGGCGCTACCTCGGAGAAACTGATCGATCTGACCTACTGAAAGGGACGTGGTGGCGGCGGAGGCCTTCAAGGGCGCGACGTAATAGAACGCCTGGGGTTCTCTCTGCGATTCCAGCAGCTGGAGCCTGTGAGGTTGTTGCTGCTGTTGCTGGCGACGTTGTTGCTGCGCGTAGAGCTGCTGCGATCCCAGCAGCTGCGCCTGCTGCTTCCTATAGGCTGCTGCCTCCTGGGGCTGGGCTACCGTCGGGGTGGGCGCCGACTGGGCCTGCTTATAGACCGGACGCTGGGCTTGCTGGTACTGCTGCAGCTGCTGCAGACCGAGTAGGGACTGGGGCTGGGCTACGAACGGTTGGAGTTTGTGACTGAGGCTAAAGTCACCCACGGTTTGGGGTAATGTCTGATAAAGCTGGGTATTGTACTGACCGGTCGCGGGATCGTACACGAGCTCCGATTGGTAGATGGGTTCAGCGGCTGCGGAAGCGGCGGTGACCGACGTCTGACCGGTTAGCTTAACTCTCGAGGTTTGGGGCGATGCTTGGGCGGTCTGGGGCCTCGCAACGGGGGCAGCGGACACGTGCGAGCCGACCGTGTTCACGTAACGCTCGAGCTCGGCAGCAAAGTCGAGATGGGGCGCACTAGCGGCGGTTGTGGTGCGCAACGGCGATATCGTGGGGTGGGTCTGGGTGTAGAGCAGACTGCCGGGGCGCTCGGTGCTACTAGGGGAGACATATTGCGCGGCTACTTGGGCGACGTGGGGTCGTGGGGTTATCGCGACCGATTGGGGCCTGGGATGACGGGTCACCGGCCGGCGAGTCGTCGTCTCGAGCGACTGGTAGACGGACGAAGTGACTGTGGGCTGGCTACGGAGGACAGGCGACGCAGTAGTCTGATATTGGGCCGTAGGGTTGGAAGCTAACCTAAAGAGAGACGGGGATTGCGAAGATTCGTAAATGGCAGTGGAGGGTGTGACTTGCACTATGGTCGAGGGTCTTCGGAAAGCTGACGGTCGCAGTTGCGGTTTCAGATCATCGTCGGTCAACTCCTGGCTAGCGTCGTCGTCGAGCTGATACTCAGTCTGGAATATCGTGGTGGGTGCACGAGTAGTTGTCGGATACGTCGGTCTCACTGCGACAGGTCGGGGTACAGGCCTGACGACGGGATAATTTGCCGGCCCAGGGAGATCCTCTTCCTCCTTCTCCTCTTCTTCCTCTTCATCCTTCGGTGCGTTTGGATCGCAGGGATTGCCTGAGACGTAGGTGAACTCTCTCTTATTGCCGTCTGGATCTATGTAACCATATTTGCCGCGCACGACGCAATCGGTGCCACGAGTCTCCTCCTTGAAAGAACCATCGGCCGCCTCGTAACCGAATGTGAAGGACCCGTCGTCGTTAACTTTATTGTAGTTTCTGATAGTCTGCACCGGCGGCGGTTTCGACGCGTGCAGCCCATCCTTGGATCGTGGCGAAGGAAGTGCACGAGTGCGCGGCTGATAAACCGCTACGCCGTCGAAATCGTCCTCGGCGGCCTGATTGTCTTCCTCGTAGTACACTTGAGGCTCCGTTACGCGAGGCCGGATCTGCACTCGCCG
Organism: Tetramorium parvispinum; assembly: GCA_011638315.1. Classification (NCBI taxonomy): domain Eukaryota; kingdom Metazoa; phylum Arthropoda; class Insecta; order Hymenoptera; family Formicidae; genus Tetramorium; species Tetramorium parvispinum. Next base: position 21,327 of record VBVR01001901.1, read on the forward strand.
CGCTTCCGTTAGGGCGAGCAGACACGCCGGGATTACCTGGTAATAAAGAAAAATTTACTATGGTAGACAACACATGCTGTGCGCGATCGGTGCGCGGGGATATGATCATTAACGTGTTGATATGACGTTACGCGTGTTGCGCACGGAAGAAAGTAGCCGGCGCTCTTGCCGGATCGAAATTTTTAGAGAAGTTTCGCGAAGTGAAAACGGGAAGCAGGATAGACGGGTTTTCAATAGAAATAGTGATTCGTAAATTTTTATGTTCTGCTAAAATCTAGATAACACTCTAAATAAACATGAACGTCTGTTTTCTAAAATTTTTCAATTCATTCAAGAAAATAATATTTCTATATTGTACCTTAGCGCACAATTTCTACTTTCTACCTGTTGTTGAAAAAAATTTCTTTTTAATTATACATACATATTTATATTTATATTTATATCCATATTTATATTTATATTTATACCCATTTTTATATTTATATTTATACCCATATTTATATTTATACGTATAAATATATATATATATATATAATTAACATAATATATTTAATATGACTTTTCAGAAAAATAAATTTACGTAATAATAGAAGAATTCAAGAATTCTAATATTTAACACCCACATTCTTGTGCGTCGAGAAACAACAGAAACTTAATAACATGCTATCAGTAGCGTTAAGTAGAAATGTACGATACTTGTCAGACGCCCGCGATCTTTTGCTCGCGGCGAAAAGGGGGGAAGTACGTTTTATCGCGTCACGCGAGAGGCGTAATCGAAATTGTTGGAGTCACTCGAGGCGGAATGGGTATGAGTCTAGCCGGCTAGTCTGGTTTCCAAGCACGAAGCCGGATCCGCGTTACGGAGGTGCGCTTATAGTCAATAGGAAGCAGAAGATGGAGCGAGGAGAGAGTGAGTTTCGCGGATCAGTGAACGCTTGTGTGCGCGCGAGCGGTATGCGCGCAAAATTCCTTATCGCGCTCGTTCGAACGCGACTGAATGCTCGGCTTCGCGGCTGTTAAATGCGAGTACGAGAACATGAGTGGAGTACGGTCGTGGTCGACATCGTAAAAGGTTCGAGCCTGCTAGATTACATCTGGATTTGCTCTGATTCCACGACTGTGTCTGTTGCGGTAAATTCCATCTAGAATGTGAATTTTGCGATTGCGAATGCTTCAAATTCCTTTACGAATTAATAGTCAATTATCTGATCTTGCGAGTCTGTTCTGATCCTTATGCCGATACTTTATGAAGTATACAATTGCTATTGTATGAATATCCAATTTTATATGAGCAAAGATCACAAAGATATATGCATTTGATGAAGTTGGAAACGAAGAATGTAATACTTTGCAAATTAATTAAAACAGAGATACGTACGTCGAGATTTGTAACGAAAGATTTCTTTTCTTATCGCTCTACGCGTTCAAATTATGAGTCATTATTTAAACAGTTTTTCCCAGGTCGGCATTCCTCACACATTCGCCTTACACATTGCAGGATACTGCATACAAGATATACAAAATGCGTTTTTCTCGCGAGACTGACCGTGCGTCCTCTGACAAAACGTGGTCTAGACTTCCGGTAAGGCGGCACTCGGTGGGAACCGCCCCGGTGCACACGTGTTACGTAATTTCTACTACTCGGCTGACCCGAATACGGGGCGAGGCAGGAGCGCGGCCGGCGCTGCCTACCGTGAGAGAGAAAGAGATTCAGATTCAGAGCGTCGTAACGTAACTCGGCGCGCATGTTTCGCCGTCGTGTTTGCCGACCGCTTCTGGATCTCCTTGAACCAAGTCGAGAGCAACACGCGCGCCGTAATAAAAGACAGGCGGCGGTAACCACACCTAGTGACGACCCACAGGAAACGCCGTGTACCTCTTGAATACAATAATATAAAAGATAGACACGCGAAGAAAAAAAAGTCTATTATTCTTCGGTTGCCGCGGACGGTTGGGTCAATCGAAAGTGCCACGAACGCAAGTCTAACATTTTTATATAATGATGCGTGGAGAATTAACGAGCCTTTTACTTTCTCAGGCATTCTAGATTCGTATCTCCAACCGCTTCAATTAATGTTGTTAATAATGCGTACATAATCAGTATCTTGCCTTTAAATTTTTATCGTCGCCGTAAAACGATCTTTGTTTTTACCGTCAGCCCCACTCGTAGACGAATAACGAAGAGAATATCTCCGGACGCGGATATACCAGGTAGTCATTAGATCCTTCACGATAGTGTTCGCTTCTTGAAATAGCTCCGGCGTCGGTCGAGCGCCGATAAGATCGATTCGCTCGACTTCGCGATGACCCGATCGGGAATATTCGACGATTGCGCATTAGCACACGATCCGTCCTTGGGACGGGAAGGCACGTCGTCCTGGCACTTTCGAGCGATACGGTATGGCTGCAGCGTGTTCTCTTGGGCGTGCGCCGATAAATTTCCATGCCGATAAAATGTCGGTGCCTTTTTTCGTGCCAATGACGACGACGACGACGCAGCGCGCTGTCCGAATGACGAAACACCCACCGAACTTAATTCGGCGCACACATGACAAATGGGACGGGAATGTCGCAAGCGTGGCAAGTATGCGAAAGTTGTCTCTCATAACCGATTGCTCGGTCAGAGCTCGCAGTCGCGAATTCAATTGCGAACGTATAATTCGCAGGAACTGTAATGAGATGATTAGCTATTCAGAGGTGTAGTTCTATATCCCACCTTCGTATTTTCGTCACCTTCTACGAACCGATCGGTTAAATCGGTGAAGCGAAGAGAGAGGAAGAAATAATGCGGCACGCAGAATTTTTATGAGCAGCGCGAAACTCGCAACTTTCGTCGACCAACTCGATATTCTCGTTTTCAAAGCTTTCCATAGAATTTATATATCCGGTGGTGAAAAGGGGGACATAAAGAGTTTTATAATATTTCAAATAATTTCACTAATAATCTGTCTTCCTTTGTTCTGCATTCTCAGTAAGGCATTTTCAGATATAAACTCTCTGTTTTCAGCTGTTTCCAAAGTTTACCAGCCGATTCTTCCGGGTTCTGGATTTTTAGACGCTTCCCCTGGTCATTATTGAATCGAAAACCATTCGATTATCTAACCGACAATTGGAGGGAAATGAAATTGGCTGCGTAGCCAGTTTCTAAGTGCTCCCTGAAAATAGGAAAGGTCTTCGGTCGGCGCGGTACAAACCGATTCGCGATTATCGGACCCGTGCGGAGCGCGCGCGGTCGGGTTCCGACGAAATCGACGAGAAGACTTGCAACGTCGTCATTATCGTCGGCCACGGTATACGCGCTCGCAACTGTCCGGACCATTGAAAGCGTGTACAGGCTAATGACTCCTCCATCTGGTTCGGGTTGGAGGAAAATCGTGACGCCGAGGTAGGGCTCTGTAATCAACGTTGTGGCATGCCAGTCACATACAGTGAGAGGCACGGACACATTCGGTCCGTGGCCCGATCCAGTTGGGAGCAATCGACCACGGCGCACCACGCCTCGTCTAAGTGAGCCCCCGCGCGAAGCTGTCCGGAGAAAGGAAGAATCGTTGCGCCGCGCAAATCCGCGTTCGCTGCGCTCAATAAGCATACGTCCTGCTTCTCGCGCGTAATCTCGTATCTTCGATTTCGATCGTTTCCGCGGGACGTTTTTGTGGGGTAACGCTAGATAAATTGTCTCTTATCTAGTGACATGGAGTAGTCAATTAAAATGAAAGCATCAAGAAAATTACACACTTGAAAGAAACTAATAATTGTAAATTGTATGCTGTTACTGAGGAGTTAAAAAAGACTGTATACGCAACTAAGTTCTTGATATAATATCCAATTACTCTCACGATTTTACGAAAGAAATAATCTTCTATATATTATGTAACGGCAAAATAATTATTTGCCGCCAAGATTCACAATCGCTCAATTTTACGCCGAGTAGAATTTGATGGCGGGAGATGATTAATAAGCAATATCCACTTTACTCGACTAGCCGTGGGTTTTTAGAGGATGAAAGAACCGCGCCGCGTGGGATCAATCATGCAAGCGGGAGAGCCAATTACCGATCTGCGATTAACGGTGGTCTCGTAACGCGCTGTTTGTACGTCGATACGTTTTACGTAAAAAATTGGAGGAAGTCGTTGAAAGCGAGCGCGATCGCGATCGCGGGAAATGTTACTTGTACACAATATATAACACTCGCGATAGTGGTCCCGGTTGAGCTAAATAGACAAATGTAACAGTAAGAGCGCGTGTATGGTGTCAAGGAGCAGGATAAGTGGTTCCTTTCACGGTGAAGGTGACGCGTTGATTTCGAAAGAAAAAGAAAAATACGACTTACGACAAGAGACCGGTTGCGCTTCGACAGCCGCGTTCTCGATTTCGTTACATGTTTACGCACACACATATATATACATATATATATGTACACACCCCTCGTATGCATATATCCGTATACGTAATACAGATCGATCGCGGACACCGATCCGCGGTGAACGTTCCTCTCGTGTTTCACGCTAGGAAGTAGTTAGAATAGATCGCTCGTAACTTTCCTCATCCAGATTTCCGGAAGCGATGGAGGCTGCGTCGCGTTCGTGAATTCATTTCTGATGAACTCAGCGTTTATTATCGGTAATTAGTAAGCGACTGACGGGCGTATCGGATCCGCTTTATCTTAAGCTCGACATGATTAATTGCATCGCGCGTACCAGGAAGGATACCCTGAACACTATTTACACAGGTATTAATACGTCCCGAATAAAGACGATGACGTAACAAAGATACAAGCCATGAGAAATGTCTGTGAATCCTTGTTTTATTTAGCAGCGTACGTGATAAATAGTACGCGGAAAGTAACAGCGTTCCGTCGAGAGTAAAATGTTGTTTCCGGCAGATACTCGTAAGTTATAGAAGTATGGTTGCTGACTCAGATGTAATTTAATTCAAAGGAAAAACGCGATACCCGTGTCGGATTCTTCTGACTGTAATGCGGTGATTAAAGTACGCATCGATGCAATTTCAGTCTGAAGTTATTGCTTATAAGTCTAATGCTCAAGGAGGAATAGTTATGATTAAGATAAGAAATTAATCCTCGGCATACAATTGCGAATGTGTGGAGATCGCATTTAACCTTG